>BQNB010020947.1:0-64860 GCA_026074375.1 Tanacetum coccineum | reverse complement strand
TGTTAAAAAAATGTTATCCACTCCCTAGGATTGATGACTTGTTTGATCAGTTACAAGGAGCGTGTCCTTTCTTAAAGATAGAATTTCGGTCAGGATATCATCAGCTAAGAGTGCATGGACTTAATGAACCGGGTTGCAAACCATACTTAGGGAGGTTTGTCATCGTATTCAATGATGACATTCTGGCCTACTCAAAGTCAAAGGAGGAACATGAAGTTCATTTGAAGTTAGTGTTAGAGTCACTGATGAAGGAGAAGTTGTATGCTAAGCTTTCTAAGTGTGAGTTTTGGTTAGAAGAAGTGCATTTTCTTGGTCACGTGGTCAACCATAACGTAATCACGTGGACCCGAGTAAGAGTGAGGCAGTGAGGAATTGGATGATTATTCTTAGGATTGGCGGGTTACTACCGACATTCATCGCAAAAAATTTTTAGATTGTTGAACCCCTTACTTCCCTAACTGAGAGGAATCAGAAGTATAAGTGGAGCGTAGAACAAGAAGAGGCTTTTTGGACTTTGAAGAATGATTTGTGTGATACCCCGATAAAGTGAATGTAGTGGGTGATTCGTTAAGTAGAAAGGAGAGAGTGAAATCAAGACGAGTAAAAGGAATGATACTGGCAGCCCAAAGTGAGGCGTTCAAGCAAGAGAACGTACTCGTAGAAAGGCTACATGGTTTAGAGCAACAGATGGAAAGAAAAGGAGACGAGAGTTTGTACTTTATGGATCGAATTTGGGTTCTATTGGTAGAAAAGTGCATATGAATGAGGCCCATAGCATCAAGGTACTATGTACATTCGGGAGCGGATAAAGAGGTACTATAACCTTGGAGACATGTATTGGTAGCCACATGTAGAAAGGATACTGCACCTATGTAGCAATTGTATTGAATTGTTAAATAGGTGATGGCTGCAATGTCAAAGGCATTTGGGCTTGCTGCAAAACAACCTGAGACACTTGAGTGAAATTGAGATAGAATAACCATGGATTATCACTAATGTACCAAAGGTCAAGAGTAGTGAGATGATGAGATTTGGGTGAAGGGTCCAATAGCAGAACCAAGTTAGCTCATTTTCTAGCTAACAAGCAGAATATCAAGGATGTGAAGTATGGACAAGGATTTATATTTGTAGAGAGAAATATCAATGAATGAATTCGGTGATGACCAACTCAAATTGAGATGGATGATCTACCAACCTCGTGGTTTGGCACTCGTTGCATGAACAGTTGAAAAGAGACGCTATTGGATTTGATACTGTCTTATCATACCTCATACGTGATGGACACACTGAGCTTACAATTCAGAATTTGGAGGATATATAAGGTGTGAGATGTTATAGATTTGTGAGTTGGGATGTTCATCTACCATTAGCTGAGTTTTCCTACAACAACAGTTATCATTTGAGCATTCAGTGTACTCCGTTTGAAGCTTTGTATAGAAGGAATGCGCGCGTAGTCACATGTCTGATGGGCAATGATTTTGGAGAGCGAGTAGTTTGACTGGCCTGAGTTAAGTATACGAGAAACGACTGATAAGGTAGTGCTGGTAAAGGAAAATCCCAAAGCGGTGAGAGATCGTTAAAAGAGCTATGTTGATTATAGGCGTAAGCTATTAGAGTTTGAGGTGGGAGATCGTTTATTGTTAAAGGTGACTCCTTGGAAGGGCGTAGTGCAATTTGGAAAGAAGGATAAAGTTATCACCTGTAAATTGTAGGACGTTTGAGATCCCTTGAAAGAATTGGCCTTTTTAGCTATAGTTGAGGGTTACCAGAGGCGTTTAGCCTGCATGATACATTCATTGTCAAAACAATCTAGAGAAAGTGGTCTGGCCGAATGCTAATTTGCATTGCCATTGATGAGATCCAAGGTCGACAAACACTAAAAAACAATCGTATTATCGAGGAACATGTAGAGATTATGGATCTGAGAAATTTAGAAGTTAAACGAGGAAAATAAGCGCTTTAAAAGTTAAAGAATGGAATTCAAATGTGGTCCTTGAGTTTACTTGGAACACGAAGAACAGATGAGGAATAAGTATCATAGATGTTCGTAACATGAACCAGTTTTTTGAGCCTAGCTAGTTAAATCGAACGATTAGAATTTCCTCAAGAGGAGAGGGATACTGTGAGACACCCTTATAAATCAGAGTTAGAAATAACCCTTTAGAAATGCTAAAAGTTTGTTGTGTGTGTCTTCTTGTGTGCTAATGTGTTATATAGTGTGCGTCTAATGGGTTTGATAGGAGCATGTATTATTTGAGGTGTATGGGGGGGCCCCCCCCCCATCTCATATGATTTCGGTTGTGTTTTGTTGATGAGTATTCATTTGTTCACTTATACTGATAATGGAAAGTATGGACTATAGCAAGCAATCTACGTCAATATAGGATGATTTTGTGTGTAAGCACGGTTTATTGGAGAATGTACTATGAAGGATCTAATTTAAGTGAGTGAAATAAGGAAGTTTGTATCAAACTTTCTAAATGTAGAAAGTGAAATGGAAAATGTAAAAGTTATTTTTAGAAAGGTTTAGTAAGTTGCGTTATGTACAAAGGTTTATTTAAATTAGCTTAGGTTTTTATAAAAACTTAAGGTAATGAAGTTAATTAGTAATAATAAATATATGATAATATAGGAGGGGGGGAGAATGAAATTATATAGAAAAATAAATAAAAAATAAAAATAAATATATGTATGTATATGTAGAAATCGGCCCAAGAAAGGAAAAAGAAAAGAAAAGAATTTTTGGGCCTTTATCGTAGAGCTTTTTAGGTAGGGATAATGAAGCTAATTAATTAGATAGGTTATCCCTATATATATATAAAATCACGACCCATTCAGCCCCCATATCTCTTTTGAGTCGACTTCATCCCTAGAGAACAAGGAGAACAATAATTTGATCCTGTTTTGCTAGGGTTTGTGTTAGGACTAATAATCAAGAGGTATGTATTCCTAACTTAGTAAATTCTGCATTTATTAATAAGACATTATGATGGACTACAATGATAAATGAAATACAGAATAGTATATGAAACTTTAATAATCGAAAAAAGATATAGGGTTAGTATTAAGTGTATGAAACATGGTACGTATCATATAGTTGCGTTAGATCTTGATTTAGGGTTTGCAGAATTAGGGTGACTAATTTCATATTGATGAAAACAAGATGTTAGAAATTTTGTTTTGTATATCATGCAAGAAAGCCTAAAATTGTAGTTCTATAGAGTCTATTTTCTAAAAAGTCCCAGCCACGAATGAATTTTGTGTATAGGAAAGTTAGTCAAATTGGTCGAAAAAAAAACGTTGTCAAACAGTGAAATACGAGTCAGAAATAGTCATGTTTAGGAGTCAAACCCTAACTTAAAAGTTGAATTAGTGAAAGCCAATCTACATTGATTAGGTTTAAAATAAATAAAATAAATACTAGAAGGATCTCTTCAAAATGTATGAGACTAAGTAAGAACTAAAGGCCATACATTTTTAGTTTGCAATCATATCGAATCGGACAGTTTGAAGTTGGATTTTTATTTGAGATAGTTGCCATGTAATGAGTACTTTTGGAATCCAAGGTAGTTAGTAAAAACATAAATAAACTAAGATTATTTTTGTATAATAATGAAGGTTAATAAAATAAGGGAAAATAAGTGGTAAAATATCAGCCCTAAAAATCAGGCATATTGAATAAAAAGAGAGTGCGACTAGTGTAATGATTTTAATGAAGTTGGTTAAGTATGGTCATGTGTTAGAGGGTGAACCCATGAGGGTTAATCAAAACCTTTAAACATCCATAATAATGAGTTTACATGGACCTAATCTTTTAACTTGGTCGCGTGTAACCATGGTATTTGTTTGTATAGTTGCGTGATAGGAATTGGAAGCTGCGTTTTGAGCATTCAGGTGAGTTACATAGTCCCACTTTTTTGCGTTTTAAACTTGGAATGGAAATGATGCAAGTGTTGAAATGAGTTTTAAATTTTTGTGATTACGTGTTAGTGTAAATGCATGGACTATTATGTGACTGATATGTGTTATGTGCTACATGTTATGTGATGTGATATTGATGTGTAGACAGTCAAGAGGGTTACTTGCAAGTATCCATGGCCTGTTTAGTGGAAGGTACCGTGGCCTAGTCAGGAGGGTTACTTGCGGGTATCCATAGCCTGAGCTAGAGGGAAAAGGATTTGGATTGGTCCAAGAGCAATTGAGGTCGTCTGGTTGGTGTTTGAGTGATTGATTAGATTAAATTACATGTTAGCTTGTATGTTAGTTAACATAATTGCCATGCAAAAGTATTGTTTTATAATCGCGGTAATTGGATAAATAGTTTTGGAAATAGATTGGATATGTGTGTCTGAAAACCTATGTTTCTCACCAACCGTTGGTTGACGTATAAGCATCATTTTTAGGTATTCAGCAGGATGAGGTTAAAGTTATGAAAAGTGGCTAGTTCAACCGTAGGCAGCTGGCGAAGTTTAGTTATCTAGATTTCATTATTTGTTTTGGAGGATGAATGTTATTTGTTTTTCTCTGTTAGGATGTATGAATGTTTGTATGTCATGACGTTGACTTGAACTGCCTTCTTTTCAATGTCAGACGCCTTTTGGATTTTGTTGATGTGTTTGGGTATTTTCATGACACTGCGTGTCTAGACCTTGTATTTTATGCATGTTTTGGTTTCTCTATATAGACGCCAATGTGTTGTGATGATTTCCTCTCTCGTTGCGCCTTGCGTTTCCGCCTTGGCGGGGTGTGACAGGAACAGTAGTGCTTTCCTAAATTTTTTTGTAATATAATCAAAGTTGTTACATTCATTATTTTTATTTCATGATAGCAAGTCTTTATCTTCAAAACAATCTAGTTTGCATTGTAAATATACATTTCTAGATCATGTCAACTAAAATCAACAAACACTTGCGGAGTCTGGTACTGAAGGTAGACCTCCAATATTAGTGAAATGAAGATATGTGCCATGGGTAAATCGGTTAATAAGGTTTCTTGATAACAAAAGGGAAGAAAGACTTGATGCGGTCTTTAATTGATAATGGTCCTTTAAAATGGAAATTGATAGATGATCCAAAGCATCCAGGTGAAAAAAATGTATGAACCAGTAAAAGATTTATCTACTAAAGACAGGGATATGTACTATGCAAATATCAAGGTTATGAACTACATTCTTCAATGCATACCCAATGATATATATAACTCTGTTGATGCATGCGAAGACGCTCAAGGCATGTGGTAACGTGTTAAAAGATTGATGCAAGGTACAAACTTAAGCAAGCAGGAAAGGCATTCAAGGCTTACGAATGAGTTTGATAAGTATTCTGCTGAGGCTGGTGAATCACTTACATATGTGTATGAGAGGTTTTCAACACTCGTGAACAATATGGATTGAAACAAGATTAAACCAAATAAAATTGCACTAAACACCAAATTTCTCAACTCATTGCAACCTGAGTCGAGCAAATATGTTACATTGACTCGTCAAACTCATAAACTTAACGAGGAACACTTTGACAAACTTTATGATTATTTGAGTCAATGTGAACCTCATGTGAATGCTTCTCGAGCAAAGAAAAATGCTAGGGATCATGATCTACTGGCATTAGTTGCAAATTCATATGCAAATCCTTCATATTCTCATGCAAGTCTATCATACTCTCGTTCACCACAAACATACTATGTCAGTCATCCTCCATCTGTGCATGATTATGATGATGATTATCAATGGGAGATACAAGGTGATGCTCGGGAAGACAAACTTTCTACTGCAATGATGCTATTGGCTAGAGCTATCACACAACATTTTTCAACTCCAACAAATAATCGTCTTCGTACTTTATCAAACACAAGGAATGAAGCTGTCATACAAGATGGTCGTGTGGATATTCAAAGCAAAAATGTTGGCTATGTTGGGCATGGTGGGAAGAATGCAGGGAGGCTAAATGAGAATCAAGCAACCACTGCTGGAAATGGTTTTGCTCAAAAGAATGTGGAAAATGAAAAGAGTGTTCAAAGGATTCGTAGAACCAAATCTACTCTGAGAAAGACAAATGTTCAGTGCTACAACTGCAATGGAAAAGGCCACTAAGAGTTTGTGATGCTAAGTATTTCAGGGAACATATATTGTTTGCCGTAAAAGATGAAGCTGGAGTTAATCTTGATATAGAGTAAAATGATTTCATGCTCATGAATGAATACTGTGACGATCAGCTGGAAGAGCTCAATGCCTCAATGATCATGATGGCACGCATTCAACCTACTGATAATAAGTCTGATGTTGAACCAATTTATGATGCTGAAGTTATCAGTGAGGTAAATGCTTCTCAAATTGATCTAATAAATGGATTACTCTCAAAGGGTAATCATGAACAACAAAATTATGAGAAATTCAAAACTATTAAACAAACATTTGTTGATGATCAAATTGATTCTGATACCCTTTTTGATGATCCTTATATAGAGGATAATAGTGGACAAGTTGAACATGATCAAGATGCTCATAATCAAATTTTTTCTAGCCATGAATCCTTGATTTATAATGTACAAGTAGAGGCTAAAAATCAACACAGAATGAATAATGAGCTGAAAAAGCAAAATGCGTTGATACAAAGGGAACCGAGACGTATAAGGAAAAGGGTTCAGGATTTTGAGAAGAAACCAGTTCAATTCATAAATTACAAATCAGGATATGAAAAACTGCAAAATCAAATAAGAATTGAATAACAAAACATTGAAAACATAAGAAAGAAAAAGATGAGATACGAGATCAATTTTTAAAGAAAAAGATGAGTCTTTGAACATAAAAATGAAACTGAATCTTTCAAAAAGGCTTTCAAAGTAAAAGAGGATAAGTATCTTGATGATATTTTCATGTTAAGAGAAAAACTCCAATCTTATGAAGGCGTTGTTTTCAAAATTTCACACTCACTTCAAATAATTCACATGCTTGGTACTAAACCAAATTCATTTTATGATCCAAACATGAAAACTAGGTTGGGATATCAAAATCCGGAACGTCTCAAGAAATCCATACAAGCACAACCTGTTAGGAACACAAAAAGTGTCGGTCACTTCCATTAATATCATTAGATAGCTCGTAAAGTAATATTTGGAAACTTACTAGGCTAGTTATGCTAAAGCCCATGGAAATCCCATGGTATAAGCCTATAGCCGGCCACCTATGTAAGTATATAAACCCTTTCCATGCTATAGAAAGGGTGTTGGTTGTTCATTTTGTTTCACATAGTAATCTAACGTTTTCTTCTTACTTTCTCTCACTAAGTGTTCATCCAACCACCTCTCTTTCTCTCTCTAAACTCTATATAGAATCCATACCTTGTGTGTGTTAAGATATTCTACAATTGGTATCAAGAGCCATGGGGTGATTGTGTAGGTTTTGTGTGTGTTTTATAGGTGTTCTTTATGCGTGTTTTTGGTTCAAACAATATCAAAAGATTTTCATCTTTTGTAGGTTTCCAACCATAAAGTTTGATATTTTCTTATTCTATTACCTTAGTATAGTCTAGTTGTACAAGAAAAGCCTTGGTAAAACTTCAAAATCTTGATATTTTTAAGATTTTTTTTTGAAAAAGAGGGTTTTTGTACTTGAATCTTGATTTTAAATTTTTCGTGTCAAAAACGTTAAAGTTTGTGTTTTTAAGGTTCTAATAGTTTTAGATATGTAAGAAGCACAAGAAAAATCAGGTAAAAACGTCAAAAATTGAGTCTTTTTAAGATTTTTGTGTTTTGAGATTCGAAGGTGTGTAGGTGAATTATACGATTTCACTTGGGCGAATTATACGTATTTATTCAGGCGAGTTATACATGCTATCAACAGGCGAATTATACGTATTTCTAAGGCGATTTATATGTTATTTATCTAGGCGAGTTATACCTTCAGACGAATTATACGTATATTATCTTTGGTGAATTATACGCTTTTCTCTACAGCCGATTTATACATTGTTTTTTATTGGGCGACTTATACGTTGTTTTTCTAGAGCGATTTATACGTGGTTTCTCTTAGGCGATTTGTACTTCACTTTTCTAGGCGAATTATACATTTGGCTTGGGAGATTTATACGCTTTTCTTGGGAGAATTATACGCTTTGCTTGGGAGATTTATACGCTTTGATTGGGAGAATTATACGCTTTGCTTGAGATATTTATACACTTTCATTAGGAGAATTATACGGTTGTTTTTTGATTTGTAAAATCCCATGAAAATTTGTTTTCCCGGTTTTATCAAGAATTGTAAAATCTTGTGTATTCCAAAGACTCAACCACTTTAATCAAATCTTACCTTAACACAACAACCTCCAATCAGTGTACAATCATCTTTCATCTTATCACCTATCAAATCAAAATGGATTTAATGATTCCAATTGGTCAAAAGAATACTCTTGCTGAGTACATGATACTCTCTGGTGCTGACAATCGTCCACCAATGTTGGACAAAGACCTGTATGATTCTTGGAAAAGTAGAATCAAACTATACATGCAGAAAACAAGAGGAGAGCCAGCGTAAGAACTGATACTTGATAGTTAACATGGTTCACTGATTTTGGCTACGATTTGAAGAAAATGGGTGACCTGGACTAAGAATTATGCTGAATTGTTGCTATGAGTAAATTCAAGCTAAATTGTGATCTCAAGGAAAACTAATATCATTCTCAAGGTCTTCCTCTGAGAATAAATCATATTCACTTGTTTATCATCACAGGTTTACAAGGAATCTCTGGAAGGGAAACTTCAACTTACTTATGCAAGGTACTTCATTGACAAAGCAGGAAAGGGAGTGTAAACTGTATGATGCATTTGATAAGTTTGCTCACATCAAGGGGGGAATATAATTCATCATGTATTACTTGAGATTTAGGTGTGTAAGCTGATCATGACAATGAACATTTTGACAAAATAATAAAATTGGGAGCATTTCAAGTTATATCCTTCTCAATGTTCTTTAAACAGTCTTCTACCTGAATGGAGTAAGTTTGTGACTGATGTCAAACTTGTAAGAGATTTACATACCACCAACTTTGATAAACTTCATGCATATCTTGAATAACATGAATTCCATGCGAATGAAGTCCGTATTATGCGTGAACGCAATCAAGATCCACTTGCACTAGTTGCTAATCATAAAATGACACCATCACACTTCAATACTTATCAATCTTCATACAACAATCCTCAGTTCCAACATCAGTTTTCATCATCTTAGTCTCCTTTATTTGGATCAATTCATCCCATACAACATTACTCAACTACTTATCCATCCATACCTCATACAACCACTTATCCGTCAACACCACATCCTAATGCTTACTCATCCTCAGTTCATCAAGATGCTTACCCACAACCACAATCCATTCCTCAAATTGAATATACTGTCTCCACATTTAACCAACAAAGACATTTGGCTTAATTTCCTCAAATAGACTCTGGTCTAGCAGTTCCTATGTTTAAGCAAGGAGATGACCCCATTGATGCATTTACTGTCGTCACATCTCATTTTCAATCTACCAACAATCAGCTAAGAAACTCATCCAACCAAAGACAACAAGCAACTATTCACGATGGACGGGTGACTGTTTAACCACTTCAGGGGAGACAAAATTCTTATGCTGCTGGTACTTCAGGAACAAGAGCTAATACTTCAGGAACAGGAAGGAATTATTCAGGTCAACAAAGGGTTGTAAAGTGTTTTAAATGCCAAGGGGAAGGTCATATGGCAAGACAGTACCCAAAGCCAAAGAGGAAAAGGGATGCTACATGGTTCAGGGATAAAGTTCTATTGGTTGACGATCAAGGAAATGGTAAAGTTCTAAATGAGGAAGAATTGGAATTCTTGGTAGACCCTGGTATTGCAGAAGGTTCAGTTACACAGTCGGTCATTACACACAATGCAGCTTATCAAGTTGATGATTTGGATGCTTATGATTTTGATTGTGACAAGATCTCTACAGCCAAAGCTGTTCTTATAGCCAATCTATCTAGTTACGGTTCATATGTTCTCTCCGAGGTACCATACTCTAACAACACTCATAATGATATGCTAAATCAAAGTGTGCATGAGATGTCGTATTCTGAACAAACCCATCTTGTGGATTATCCAGAGAATGAGATATCAGTGATAGCGATATCATTCCTTACTCTCAGTATCTGCTTGAAACACAAAATGCAGCTGTTCAGGATATAAATTCTTCTACACAATAAGATGCCATGATATTATCTGTGTTTGAATAACTGTCAAATCAAGTAACTAATTGTAACAAGGTCAATAAGGACAATCTAATTGCCAATGAATCCTTATCTGCTGAGCTTGAAAGATACAAAGAACGGGTAAAATTGCTAGAAGAAAGACAAAATGTAGATTTAAGTACTCGAGAAAAGCTTATAATGGATGATATAATTCTGGAGAAAAATGCACAATTTCGGATTTTGAAAAAGAAATTAACAATCTTAAACAAACTCTTTCTGAACAATCAAAGGAAAAAGAATTGTTAACAAAAACATTTAATGTTTTCAAAAATGAATCCAAGGAAAAAAAAGCTAAGAATATTGATACAGAAATTTCTTTGGAAAAGAAAGTTAAAGAACTGGACAACATTGTTTGTAAAATGGGTCAATCCGCGTAAACTGTGCATACGCTCATGAAACCACAAGTTTTCTATGATAATAACTTGAAACAAGTTGTTGGTTTTCAAAATCCTTTCTATCTTAAGAAAGCTTAGCAGATTAGACCAATGCTTTATGACAGTAATGTTATTGCTAAGGAAACCAATGTGATTTCAATTGCTGATTCTGAAGAGACTTTGATGCTTAAAGAAAAGAGTCGATCCAAAATGCTTTTTA
Source organism: Tanacetum coccineum (assembly GCA_026074375.1). Taxonomy (NCBI): domain Eukaryota; kingdom Viridiplantae; phylum Streptophyta; class Magnoliopsida; order Asterales; family Asteraceae; genus Tanacetum; species Tanacetum coccineum. The sequence continues at coordinate 54,003 of BQNB010020947.1, read as the reverse complement.
AAAAAGTGATCCAATGGTCTTAGAAAAGAAAGTTAACACTAAACCAAATAATTATGCTGAGTTAAATCGATTATCTGAAGATTTTGGTAAACGTTTTGTCCCACAACGAGAACTGTCTGATGAACAAGCTTACACCCAATAACAAACCAATTCTAGCTTCTACGCCTGTCAAAATTGAGGCTCCTCAGGAACTTCCTAAGGTAAGCCTGGTTAATACAAGCTTAAAAAGCTTAAATACCATCTTGGCCAATTTGACATGGGGGGGGTGGGAAAAAAGCTGATACACCCAAAGCTTTACCAAAGGGGAATGGGGGTTTGAACACACTAAAGCTATTTTTTAAAATAAAATAATACCATTGTTAAAGACTTTAAAAGACATATTTAATGTTTTTGATAAAGATCTTTTAAATGAGATAACGGAAGTACAAACAGTTTTTAACTAAATGAAAGCTGCGGTTCAACAGTATCATGTAGACAAACAGTTCTTTGAAATTCAAAAGAAACAATTTATTTTGAGCATTAAAATGATCGATCTCTTACTGGATTAAATCATTTCTCAAGATATTGTGAATATTGTTGTGAATTCTTCGTTGGATACAAATACTTCCGTGAATGTGAATTCTTCTGTTGCTATGAATGATTCTGTGAATTATGTGGAAATGTGCAACAAGTGTCTGGACCTTGAAGCTGAGCTTATCAAACAACATAACATGGTTGAAAAAGATGAGTAACTAATAAAATCTTTCGGTATAAAATGATTTTCTAAAACTCTGAACATCTGCATTTTCTCTGATAATTGCAACATGCAACTCAATAAAGATTTTTATTCAAAAGAATAACACATCTGGAAACCAAACTAAACCTACATTTGATCAATTGTTTAAATTAAACAATTTGAAAGCTGAACTTCAAGCAAAAGACATGACAATCAAGATGTTGAAAGCACACATTAAGCATGTCAATGAAATGTCTACCAGTAAAAGTGTGAAAAAGGACTTCGATGAAATTGAGACAATCAACATTGAACTGGAACATAGGGTGACAAAACTAATTACTGAGAATGAGCATTAGAGAACAGACTTTAAAAAAAAAAATAAAAAAGAAAGGGGAGGGGGGGGGGGGGGGGGGGGGGGGGGGGGGGGGGGGGGGGGGGGGGGGGGAAAACTCTATGATTCAATTAAACCATTACGTGTTCGAGCTAAAGAACAAGCTGAATCTTTGGTGAATCAATTAAATCAAAAGTCTATTGAAATTACTGATTTAAATACTCAACTCCAGGAAAAGGTTTTTGTCATAACAACATTAAAAAATGATCTTAGAAAATTCAAAGGAAAGGACATTGTTGATAGTGCTGCCCAAGTATCAAATGCTACCACTATTGCTCCATTAATGTATAAGCTTGACCCGCGGAGCGTAGAAGTTTATATGGAGTCTCCTAAGAAAAAGGAAAAATTGGAAGCTCACGAATACTACCTTAAGCATACTATGGAACAAGCTGCTATTATTAGGGAGGTAGTTAAACAAGCTAAATCACGAAACCCTTTAGATAGTGCATCTTACTCAGCCTGTATGTATGTTAAGCTGATTCAAGAGTTGCTAGGTTATGTTAGAGATACTTGCCCTGATATTCACAAACCTAGTGAGAAATTAGTTGCGGTTATGCCTATTAACAAAAAGAAAACAGCTTAGTTTGCTGACCCTATCACATCATCAAGCAACATTCCTAAAGTAACTAACAGACCTTTATTGTCTTCTACAGGAGTAAAACTTACTACTAGTAATAGCGAATCAAAGCCTTTAGGAAATACAAAGAATGATAGGATTTCACGACCACCCAGTAGTAATAAGAATAATAAGGTAGAAGTCCAATCTAGGAAAGTTAAATCTAGTTTGAATAAAAGGAACATTGATTCTAAAAATGTCTGTAATAAACATGTTAAGCATCCTATTAAAGGTGTTAAGGCTCTTTGTTCTATATGCAATGCATGTTTGTTTGATGCTAATCATGATATGTGTTTAATTGATCATGTGAATAGTATAAATGTGCGTGCTAAATATGACTCTAAGAAAAATAAAAAGAGAAAAGAATGGAAACCTACTGGAAAAGTGTTTAACTTTGTTGGATATAAATGGAAACCCACTGGAAGGACTTTTACCTTAGTTGGAAATGCGTGCCCTTTAGCTAGGACAACCGCCACTAATAAAGTGCCTATTTAAGGTTCCCATTCCTCTTGAAGTAGTTGCACCAAAACATGTAGTAACTAGAGTATATACCAGGAGACCTAAAGTACCTAAGTCTGTTCAAAATAGCAAACCTAAGGTTGCAAAATATATGAATGCTAAGAGAATGGAACCTGATACATCTCGGGGATCTAATACTTTAGTTGCTCCATCTTCTTCTTCTCTTATCGACTGCAGGTTGTCCAAATTGTTCTATGGTATTTGGACTCTGGATGCTCTAAGCACATGACTGGAGATCGCTCTCAGCTTACCAATTTCGTTCATAAATTTCTTGGTACTGTCAAATTCGATAACGACCAAGTTGCAAAGATTATGGGGTATGGTGATTATCAGATAGGGAACGTCATAATTTTAAGGGTGTATAATGTAGAAGGACTATGACATAATCTATTCTCAGTTGGTCAATTTTGAAACTTAGATCTTGAAGTAGCTTTCAAAAAACACTCATGCTTTGTTCGTAGTCTGGAAGGTGTTGATTTACTCTCAGGATCTTGAGGAACTAACCTGTATTCTCTGTCCATTAGGGATATGATAGCCTCTTATCCTATATGTCTCTTGTCAAAAGCCACAAAGACTAAGTCATGGTTATGGCATCGTCGTCTGTCTCATTTGAATTTTGGTGCTATTAATCACTTGGCCAGACACGGTCTAGTACGTGGTCTTCCTAGACTTAAATTTGAAAAGGACCATTTGTGTTCTGCATGTGCCATAGGAAAAAGTAAGAAACAATCACATAAAACTAAATCTGAAGACACCAATCAAGAAAAACTATATCTTTTGCACATGGATCTTTGTAGGCCTATGCGCGTTGCTGGTGTAAATGGAAAAAAAGTACATCCTTGTCACTGTAGAAGATTACTCTCGGTTCACATGGGTGAAGTTTCTAGCATCAAAGGATGAAGCTCCTGATTTTATAATCAAGTTTCTAAAAATGATACAAGTTAGATTGAATGCAACTGTCAGGAACATCCCTACAGATAATGGAACCAAGTTTGTCAATCAAACTCTGCGAGACTACTATGAACAGGTTGACATCTCTCATGAAACATCAGTTGCGTGAACTCCTTAACAAAATGGTGTTGTTGAAAGGTGAAATCGTACTTTTGTTGAAGCCGCTCGAACAATGTTAATCTACGCAAAGCTCCATTATTTCTATGAGCCGAAGCAGTAGCTACCGCATGTTACACCCAAAATCATTCCATTATACGGCGTCGCCATGGAAAAACTCCTTATGGGCTCTTACATGATAGAAAACCCGACTTATCCTACCTTTACGTTTTTGGTGCACTTTGCTACCCAAACAATGATAGTGAGAATTTAGGCAAACTTCAAGCTAAAGCTGATATTGGTATTTTCATTGGATATGGTCCAAAGAAGAAAGCTTATCGTATTTACAACAAACGTACCAAAAAATCATTGAAACCATGTTGATTTTGATGAGCTGGCGGCTATGACTTCTGAACAAAGCAGTTTAGAACCCGCGCTTCATGAAATAACTCCTGTAACACCCAGTTCAAGACTCGTTTCAAACTCTCCTCCTTCAGCATTGTTTGTACCACCATCGAGGCATGAATGGGATCTTGTGTCTCAACAAATGTTTGATGAGTTATTTTCTTCTCCAACTAGTGTTGCCTCTCCAGTTCCTGTAGAAGAAGCCCTTGCTCTTGTTGAGTCAACCGGTTCATCTTCCTCAACAACTGTTGATCAAGATGCACCCTCACCAAGTACCTCACAAACCACTCCACAATCAAAATCCCAAACAGTTCCTATTGGTGCTGAAGAAGAGTCACATGACCTTGAGGTTGCACATATGAGTAACGATCCTTATTTTGGCATTTCAATTCCAAAAACTGTTTCTAAAGAATCCTCATCATCAGATGTTATTCCTACTACTGTGCACTCAGACTCTCCAATCTCAGAACATCTCAGTAAATGGACAAAAGATCATCCATTACAAAACATAATTGGCGACTCTTCCAGGCCCGTTTCCATAAGACTCTAATTTCACAAACAAGCCCTGTTTTGCTACTATGATGCCTTCCTAACTTCAGTTGAACCTAAGACGTTCTAAGATGCACTAACTCAGTCATACTGGATTGAGGCAATGCAAGAAGAGCTACATGAATTCGAACGTCTTAAAGTCTGGGAACTCGTTCCTCGTCCTGATAAAGTGATAGTTATCACCTTAAAATGAATATATAAGGTCAAATTAGATGAATTGAGGGGGGGGGGAATCTTGAAAAACAAGTCAAGATTGGTAGCTCGTGGATACCGTCAAGAAGAGGGAATTGATTTTGAAGAATCCTTTGCTCCCGTGGCTAGACTAGAAGCTGTTCAGATATTTCTCGTGTTTGTTGCTCATATGAATATGATCGTCTACCAAATGGATGTAAAGACAGCATTTTTGAATGGTATTTTGCGTGAAGAGGTCTATGTTAGCAAAGGCCGGATTTGTGGATCCATACAATCCTTATCACGTGTATAAACTAAAAAAGCTCTATATGGGTTAAAACAGGCTCCACGCGTGTGGTATGATCTATTGTCATCGTTTTTGCTATCCTAAGGATTCTTCAAAGGCACGGTTGATCCCACATTGTTCATCAGCAGAAAAGGCAAAGATATCCTCCTGGTACAAATCTATGTTGACGATATATTTTTGCTTCTACTACTATTGAACTATGTGATAAGTTTTCTGAGATAATGTGTTCCAAATTCAAGATGTCAATGATGGGCAAAATACCATTTTTTTTCTATGACTACAGATTTCACAGAGTCCTAGAGGCATCTTTTTAAACCAATCAAAATATGCTCTAGAATCACTTAAAAAATACAGAATGGAATCTTATGACCCAGTGGATACTCCCATGGTGGAGAAATCCAAATTGGATGAGGATACACAAGGGAAAGCCGTTGATCCTACACATTATCGTGGCATGGTTGGCACCCTTATGTATCTAACATCCAGTAGACCAGACCTGGTATATGATGTTTGTATGTGTGCTTGGTATCAGGCTCGTCCTACCGAAAAGCACCTATATGCTATAAAAAGAATCTTTCAATATCTAAGAGGAACCGTTAATCGGGGACTATGGTACTCGAAGGATTCTGCTATTGCTCTAACAGCTTTTGCAGATGCTGATCACACAGGTTGTCAAGGTACAAGACGTAGTACATCTAGAAGTATGCAATTGTTGTGAGACAAACTTGTTAGCTGGTCATCAAAAAGGCAGAAAAGCGCTGCAATATCCAGTACGGAAGCTGAATATATAGCCTTATCCGGCTGTTGTGCTCAATTCCTTTGGATGAGATCACAACTTACCGACTATGGCCTTAGATTCAATAAAATTCTAATGTACTGTAATAACAAAAGCGCTATTACCTTATGCTGCAATAATGTTTAACATTCCTGATCAAAGCATATCGACATCATATATCACTTTATAAAAGAGCAAGTAGAGAATGGAGTCGTCGAGCTTTACTTTGTCAGAACGAAATATCAGTTGTCAGACATCTTCACCAAGGCTCTATGTAGAGAAGGAATTGAATTCCTTATCGACAAGCTAGGCATGAGAAGTTTTACTCTTGAGACTCTGAAAGAGCTGGCAGATGAAGCCGAAGAATAGTGGTGGTACTTATTCTTATATCCTCTGTATAATATGTATATATAAAACCATAAAAACACAAAAAGATTTTTCACTTCTTATAAAATTTTTATAAAAACAAAATACAAAATTAAAAAAATCAGAAAAATATAAAAATATGGATCTCTGGCATGTCTTCTGAAAATCAATAACATTTACGGTCTTAAAAATGTCATTTAATAATGATACGATGCTGTAAATGAAGTTCGAGCAGAAGTTCAAAAGCTTTTAAAACATGCTAAAAATGGCTTGCTATTATTTCTGATAGCAACCCGATCATCATCTTAAAGGCAAGTTTTTCAAAAAGAAAATTTAACCTCTCAACGAGAATTTATTCTCAGGCATGGTCTACTTTATGACCATGCAAAGGCTTATGTTTACTTTGCAACACAACCCGTGCTTTCGTTATCCATAAGTGTACGTGTCAATGCGCTTATGTGTCAAAATAAGAGAAATCTTATTTTTCATGGTGTTGATTTTAAAATAATATAATCATCTTCAGAAATTCATTAGAAAAATCATTTTCAAAGACATTTGACCACTCAAACAACGACTACAGCTCTTTAAATAGAAAACGGGTCATTGTTTGAGGGGGAGAAAATATCAAATATCTTCTTCATAAAATCAATTGGTGATAAAAGGAAACGGTTTTAAACAATAACGGGTGAATAATTAAAAGGGAATTAATTAATTTTAACTCAATCAGGCTTTATTTGTTATGTGTTTAATACTTTAGGGGTGTTAAGGAAAAATGTAAGACTTACTCGCGATATCTAAACCTTAGGGGCTAGTATTGCCAATTGGGAAACTACTTAAGGTCTTAGAGAAAGTGTAATAGGAAATTAGAAGTCATATTAAACCTTAGGGGGCATTTTTTCCAAAACCCAAAAGATTTTAAACAAAAACACCCCACCCCGTTCCCTCTCACACGTCTCCCACAAAAAAAATTCATAACCTCCATTGTTGATTTTTCAAGACCTTTAAGAACTCATTCAACCTACATTTAATCCTTAAGGTATACTTGTATTAATGCTTAAAAACCTTTAAATCGACCTTAATTATAGAATCATGCTCGAAAAACCCTAATATTTGACCTAACTTAAGTCACCATGAAAAGTGCTTGAAACCTCAAATTGATTGAGGGGTTTTGGTCCTATAGGGGTCTAGAACATGTACCTATAACATGTTTTAATGGGGTTAACATATGAATATGTATTGAATGATTCTTGTCTTTGAAAAGTTGGGAATGGGTCAAAAACGTGTAAAAGTTCATGGGTTTGTGATTAAGAATGATAAACTAAGTGTTTGTGAGTGTTTGCTTGAGTTTAAACATGTCTTAACTATAAAAGTTGGATCATTTGGGTTGTTCGTATTCTTATGAGTCGAACAAAGCAAATGTCAAGATTTTTATGGTCAATTCATGTGGAATTTGTGTCTGATTCTATGATGCAAAATGAACATGTTTGAGATGATATGGATGCTTGAAATGGTGTAAATATGTTTGTGTAAATTTTTCCTAGGCGAATTATACCTAGGCGAACTATACATTTTACATCAGGCGAACTATACGTTTCTAGGTTAGGCGAATTATACGCTTTGTCTTAGGCGGACTATACGTTCTCCCTTAGGTGAAGTATACAAGCTAGGCGATTTATACGCAAAGAATTAGGCAAATTATACTCACTAGATTTAGGCGAACTATACGCCTTATGTTAGGCGAATTATATGCCTCATGTTAGGCAAATTATACATCCTTTTTAAGCGAATTATACACAACTCTTAGACGATTTATGCATGTTTTTCATGTTTTTCATTAGGAGATCTAATCATGTAATCTTGGCAATCTAAGTATAATTATTCCTCAACATGTCACTTAGCGATTGATTTAGGTTTAGTTTTCCTTAGAAATCTTTTGTGATTTCCTTGCTTTCTATAGATTGCCTATAGTCAGTGTGTTATATGATTATGTGTCTCCCGATTTCATGTAAATTGTCATGTGTGTCAATTCTTTGCCCAGTATGTGTAAGTTTAATGTCTAGTGAAAATCAACCTTGCATTTATAATCATTTTTTATGATCTTGTCCATCAGTGAAATATTTGTTTGTATATGAAATGTATGTGACTAATCTTAGCATAATCATGTCTTCTATTACTGCTCAATAAACCAAACTTGATCTTGAAATTATCCCCAAGGAGAAAAGGCTTGAGATTGGAAAATACAACCGGAGACTCAATCTTGGAAAGAAACAGAGAAAGCCTACATTTCAAGTTGTTCTGGATGCTCTTGCTCTCACTCCGTGCTATTCCGCATTTCTCACCACTGCATATGTTCCTGAAGTTTACATGCACCAATTCTGGGTACTATCCACAAGTATGATAATTCCTACAGATTCAGAATGGACAAAAAGAAGAAATTCGACCTCAATTTGTAAATCTTCAGAGACATCTTTTAGATCTGCCCTAGAGTTTATGGTCAAAACTTTGATGAACTTCCCACTGATGAAGATATTATGTCTTTCTTCAAAGAACCGAGTCATACTGGGGAAATCAAATCAATCACCGATGTTGTTGTTGACCAGATGCATCAACCTTGGAGAACTTTTGCCACTATCATCAACAGAAGTCTATCTGGAAAGACAACTGGTCTTGACAAGCTTCGTCTTTCTAGAGCATAAATTCTTTAAGGAATGTACTATAAGAAGAATGTGGACTATGTTAAACTACTTTAGGAAGATTTCACTTACCAAATTGACAACAAAGGTCACAAAAAGCAAGACAAGATGTATTACCCTCGATTCACTAAAGTTATCATTCACCACTTCCTTACTAAAGACAAGACAGTCTCCAAGAGAAACAAGATTGGCATGCACACCTCCAGAGATGACTATATGATTAACACTTTGAGATTCATCTCTGCAAAGGAAGAATCTCAAATTTATGAAGCTCGACTTCCTAAATCTATGACAAGCCTTGAGATGCGGGAAACCAAAGCTTATAATACTTACCTTGGCTATGCCACAGGAGTTACACCTCTTAAGAAGGCACGAAAGTTCAAGAAGCCTGCTTCTCCTAAACTCTCTACTGTCCCATACACACCTGAAGAACCCACAAGGAAGTCAAAGAGAATTAAGAGACCTGCCAAGAAGTCTACTAATGCGCCAACAACATGTGTTTTCATTAGAGAAACTCCAGTGATGTCTTTGTCTAAGAAGAAGGAAAAAATGACTGTTGAGAAACGAAAAGGAATTGATTTTCTCTCTGAAGTAGCATTAACTGAAGAAGCTCAGTATGAACAAGTTCGCAAGAAGAGTTTGGGGGACTTTCACAAGACTCATCCAAGTGGTTCTAGTACAGTTACCAAAATTGCTCCAAGTGCTGCAAAGATCAAACCTTCTGTCGTAAATAAAGGAACTGGTGTTAAACTAGGGGTTCTCGATGTGACTAAAGAAGAATCAATAGAAAGTGAAGCTGAATCTTGGGGAAGGGATGAAAATGACAACAATAATGATCATGACTCAAGTAGTGAAGGCAATGATCAAGAGAGAGACAGTGATGATGACAATACACAATCTGAAAATGAAACAAGGTCAGATTCCGAGCATGAAACTAAGGAGAATGAATCAGGTTCCGAATTTGATAAGGAGGAGAATGAAGAAGAAATTGAAGATGATAAAGAGAAAAAGGATGACGAGTTTGATAAAACCCTGTCCAACTCTACTGATGATGAAGATGAAACCAATGTTGAATCAAAGGTTAAAGATAAAGCTGAAGGCGATGAAGATAAAGGAATGGATTATACTATCAATCAGTTCGACGATGATGTAGATTTAAGGATGAATGAACCAGTTACTACTGATGAAGGGTTTATTCAAAAGGAGGGTACTGATGCTGAAATGATTAACGTCCAACAAGGGAATGAACATCCGGAGATCACACTCAATCAAGTCATAGAAGATGCTCATGTGACAATTTCTACTGCTGCAAAGAAGACTGAAGTTCTAGTTACTATCTTTTCTCACTCATTCAACTTGGCATCTAAATTCTTAAATATTTCAGATATTCTCCATACAGATGCATAAATTGTTTCTCCAATAGATGTTTACGTCCATCATGAAGTACCAAACAAGCAAACACCCACACTCCTTACGATACTTGTTTTGGTTATCACTGATTCTTCACCTGTATACTCCACAGTCATCCCACAATCATTACCATCCTTCACTTCTCCACCACAACAATCAACACTAACACCACCACCAACAACTAAAGCAACAACTCCTCCATCTGCACTTCTAAATTTTGCATTCGTCTTCTAATTCAATGATAGAGTCTTAGCTTTGGAGAAAGACATTGCTGAACTCAAAAAGGATGATCTTCTCAACACTCAAGTGACTTCTCTAGTAGATGAACATCTTGACTCAATACTAGGAGCCACCAAAGATGAATTCATGAACTACCTTTCGGCATTAATCACTGCTAAGATCACTGAGCAAGTCAAGATTCAACTTCCTCAGATTCTGCCAAAGGAAGTGTCTAACTTTGCTCCTCCGGTGATCAAAAGAATGGTTACTGAGTTACTTAAACATGCGGTTCTAGCCAAGGAGTGTTCTCAACCAAAGTCTACATATGAGGCTGCTTCTTCACTTATTATCTTTACATACTATTCCGAAAGATGTAGCGGCACAGAGGACTTTCTTGGATGGAAAAAGAAAAGTAGTTAAAGTTAAGGTTTCAACCTTGTTCTCTATAACCGTGGCTCTTGATACCAATCTTTACCACCCCCATCTTGTCAAATATAGCAGCGGAAGCTAATCTGGGGTTTTATTTAATAGTACAACAGTCATAATCATAGAAAAATAAATCATAAAGAGACGTTTTTGGAAAATTAATTTATCATTCATTTATTCATCAGAGTTTTTACAAAAACTGAGGTCCCAAAATCTACATGAAAACATAAAGTTTGAATGATAATAGTTTAGCCATCTTCAAGTCTGTGCCACTCCGTGCCATAAGTTGCTTAATTACTTGAGATAAACAAGCTAAAAAGTTAACACAATAGTTGAGTGAAATTCATAGGTTTAAGTAAAGTAGTTTGAATACAAGCTCAATAGTGGGTTACGTTGTTATACACCCATAGTTTGTAATAATTGTAACACATACAATTATCATGAAAAATAGTATTATTGCCCTAAGCTCATAACACCGAAACCTTAGGTTAAATAATTACAAATAATTGCCCCAACGAGTATCTTTGCCAAAACACCCGTAAAGTTATTCAAATATGTGCTATTGGTTAACGACAGTATAGGTACACCAACGGGGAGTCCAATCCCAAATAGATCTATTCACAGCATTCACGCTTACCCCGGCGAGTAATTAACGGTTCATGATAGTGAGGACTTAAGGGAATAAGTAGGGACTTAGGCAATAATGTATCAGGATAGCATACAGAAAAATACTTGCATTCATGGTTTATAGCATGTATCCCCCTCGCGGGTTTATGAAACATTTAAAAGATTGAATGCGAGGCTATGAACTCACCTTAACAGTATATGAAAATCCAATTGATGGCAAAAGTATATGAAATGGAAGTAACGGCTTCGTCACACAACATGGGTAATATGTCAAGTCTTAGTTTGATTGCATATGTTTTATGTCATAAAGCCTTTAATGTAATATCATTTTGATTGAAACATCATGAAAATACCGTGTCACTGTTCGGGCCATCATAATTCAAAGGTCATGTAGTAAACGTTTAAGGAGCCAGGACACTTTAAATCGTAAATCCAGCAAACTCGTCAAAAACGTATACCCAAATGGAACTCCTCATATGAAGCTCTCTAGTAATGTGATACATTATAGTTTTAAGTTTCTTCAAAAGTTAGTCGATGATAAATTACGTTAATTATACAATGTAATTGATTTATAAAGCGTCGATCGTTAATTAATAACGATAAATGTGTCGAGGTTTAATAAAATCGGGTTTTATAATATTTATTTAAATTTTATAATTTATTTAAAAATATAAGATTTTATATTTTTAAGAATATCAAATTGGCAATAATTACTCTTGGATTATAATTAATTACATAATTAAACTTATATATATAAAGTATATAATTTAAATCCCTTAATTTTAAAACTTGGCAAGAACAACCCTTGGAGTTATAAGTTTAATAAAATGACATTTTTAGCCCCTCTAATTCATAATTTTAGAAATTTACAATATATACCCCTTAACTTGAAAATATTTGCAAAACAAGTCTAAAATTACATGCAAGCTTATTTTAAGATTCCAAAAGAGATTTGCAGCTTCTAGCTTATAAGAATAAGCTAAAATAAGATGTTTTAACATAACAAAAGTTTAGATTAAGGATTCGTTTAGCTAGAAATGAAAACAAGTCGTTTTAGGGGTTTTAAATAAAAATGCATGGTTTTTAAGCTCAAATCTTTTAACAAGAGTTCATACATGATCTAATAAGCCTTATAAGAGTTATAAAACAAAATGATAGCTTATTGAATGTGAATTTGAGGTTACGGGTTGAGAAATGGGTCAAATTGATTTTTTTAGCACTCGTACGCCTAGTAACGACTTGAATGGCTTTGTTTCTTGGTTTCTTTGCTTCACTTATGCTCTTATGGATTCTCCTCTTCCTTCTTGGCTGCTTAGAACTTCATTTTGAGAGAGAGATAGAAGATAGATGGTGTGAGTTTGAATGGAGAAGGGTGCGTCCCTTTTAGAGGGTCGAATAACCCTTGGTGAGCAAGTTATGGGTTTGCTTAGTGTCAAGACTAGTAGAGCTGATTCATAGCAGCTATAAGGGCGAGTATCACAAGCTATAAGAGGTAGGATTACAAGGTGGAAGGGTTTTAGGAAGGTTGTGTGGCCGCGGCTAAGTATAAGAAACAAGGAGGTGATAAGGCCTCTTGGTGACCAAGTAAAGTAGTTGAGGTGCTTATAAGCAGCTGCTTAGAGTCATAAAGGTGAGTCGATTGAGTTGCATGTCTTGGTTGTTTGAGTTTAAAATGGGTAAACAGTAGGAGCTAAGGTGTAAGTCGGGTTTGATTAGGGATCAGTTAGGGTTGAATAGGTTTTATTTTCGAGTTAGGGTTTGGGTTTAGGATAGATTAAGGTTTAGGATTAGTGTTAGGATTATGTTTTAGTGTTTAAGGCTTAAGATTAGGTTTTAGGGCTTAGTTTTAAGGTTAAAGTAAAATTAGGGTTTAGGGTTTTAGATTAGGGTTTAGGATGAATTAAGGTTAGGGTTTAGGGTTTAGAGGTTGTGTATAAGTGCTTGTACCTTGTGTTAAAGTGTAGGTAAGAAACTAGAATGAAAACGGTGGTAAAATGAGCTTATTTGAATGTGTGCTTAATAACTTGTACCTTGAGCTTTTAATGACTTGTACATTGATTTGGAGGGAAAATATAATTCAAATATTGTGTATTGATACCTGTACACATGCTTTAAAGGCTTGTACATTCATTTTATATGTATACATTACGTATAATTAGGGTCTTGATATAAATGTTAACGTTTAATGCTTGTTTTGAAATAACGTTTTGAAAAGTACGTTAAATGGATAATGTACTTGGCAAAAATGATATTAAGATATAAACTTGACATATTAGAATGTTTACATGATATAAACATAGATATAGATGGCATAGGTAGGTTGTGTGAGCTCGTTTACTTTAGTTATGCAAGTTACGTTGCATAATGGAATAAAGCGAAAAATTTCCTTGTATAAAGGTAGTATATAAATATGTTACATTGTATCTATTTTAATAGATGGATAATTACATTGATGAAAATTGCGATTTGTTATAGTCCCCCTTCCTTACAGAAATCTCATCCCGAGATTTAATTGGACTTGGGAGTGATATTGGAAAATAAATGAGGATATTTGGCACGAATTTTATCTTCACGTTCCCACATAAATTCTGGTCCTCTGTTAAAGTTCCATCATACTTTGACTATAGGAATACGACTTTGTCTTAGTTGCTTGATTTCTCAATCCATAACTTTCATTGGTTCTTCTATAAAGTTGAGTTTATCATTGAGCCGAAGCTCTTTCATTGGAATGACAAGGGATTCGTCAGATAAGCCTTTCTTTAGATTAGAAACGTGGAAAGTATTGTGGACATTTCTGAGTTTTTCAGGAAGCTCAAGTTTATATGCCACTAGACCAATCCGTTCAAGGATTTTGAATGGTCAAATGTACCGAGGGTTAAGCTTTCCTCGCTTTCCAAAATGAATGACACCTTTTTGAGGCGATACTTTTAACATAACACGATCTCCAACTTGGAATTCTAAAGGCTCTTGCCTGGCATTGGCATAACTTCTTTGCCGATCTCTTGTAGCTTGTAAGCGTTGTCGAATTTGCATTATCTTTTCAGTGGTTTCATGAATTATTTCTGGTCCTGTGAGTTGAACATCTCTAACTTCGGCCCAGCAAACAGGTGATCTGCATTTTCTACCATAGAGTGCTTCAAACGGTGCTGCCTTAATACTGGCGTGGTAACTGTTATTGTAAGAGAATTCCACCAATGGTAAGTGTCTTTCCCATCCTTTTCCAAAGTCTATAACACTGGCTTGAAGCATGTCTTCGAGTGTTTGGATGGTTCTTTCACTTTGTCTATCGGTTTCAAGATGATATGCTGTACTCATGTCTAGTTGAGTACCCAAGGCACTTTGTAATGATTGCCAGAATCTAGATGTAAAGTGACTGTCATGATCCTAGATAATGGATATTGGCACACCATGCCGGGAGACTATTTCTTTGATGTATAACCTTGTAAGGGTTTTCATACCATCTATCTCTCGGGTAGGTATGAAATGTGCGGATTTGGTAAGGCGATTGACAATGACCCAAATTGTGTCATGTCCGTTTGACATTTTGGGAAGTTTTGTAACGAAGTCCATTGTTATTCGTTCCTATTTCCACATAGGAATTTCTGGTTGTACCAGTAAGCCAGATGGCTTTTGACATTCTGACTTAACTCTAGAACATGTAAAACATTTGCCAACATATTCTGCGATGATTGCCTTCATGTTAGGCCACCAATAGAGTTTCTTTAGATCCCGATACATTTTGTCAGAACCTGGGTGAATGTAATACTTCGATTTATGAGACTCATGCATGATTAAGTCTCTTAAACCACCAAAAAGTGGTAGCCAACTTCGTTTCTTAATACAATGAGTTCATCAAGATGTATTTCAAATGCTTTATCCATTCCTCGTAAGTTTTCAGCCTTGATATTTTCTTCCTTTAGTGCTTCAGTTTGAGTTTGGAGGATTTGTGATGGTAATTTTGGATGAATGGTCATGAGTAATGATCTAACTCAGAGTGGTTTGATTCGTTTATTTTGGCTTAAGGCATCTGCCATAACATTTGCCTTTCCAGGGTGATAACGAATCTCACAATCATAATTTGCAAGTAATTCTAACCAATGGCGTTGCCTCATGTTTAATTCTTTCTGATGAAGAATATGTTGAAGGCTTTTGTGATCAATTAAAACTGTACACTTTGTACCGTATAGATAGTGTCTCCAGATTTTAAGAGCGATTACGATTGCTCCTAATTCAAGATCATGAGTGGTGTAGTTTTCTTCGTGAGGCTTGAGTTGTCAGGACGCATATGCAATGACTTTTTCTTTTTGAATTAATACTGCTCCCAGACCTTGAAGAGATGCATCACAGTAAACGAAAAAGTCATCGTTTCCTTCTGGTAATGCTAAGATTAGAGCTTCACAAAGTTTTTGTTTTAGCAATTGGAAATCCATCTCTTGATCTTTTTCCCAGATATACTTCTTGTTTTTCTGGGTTAATTTAGTCAAAGACTTTGCAATTTTTGAGAAACCTTGGATGAATCTTCAGTAATAGTCGGCGAGTCCTAAGAATTGACGAACTTTCGTGGGTGTAGTGGGAGATGTCTAGTTCTTAACTGCTTCAATCTTGGCGGGGTCAACATGAAGTCCTTGACTATCAATTAAGTGTCCAAGAAATTGCACCATGTGGATCCAGAAATCACACTTGGAGAACTTGGCATATATTTTCTCTTTTATGAGTAATTCTAAGATTATTCTCAGATGTTTACGTGTTCTTCTTCATTACGAGAGTAGATGAGAATATCATCGATGAATACTATTACGAATTTGTCCAAGTATGGTTTACATACGTGGTTCATAAGATCCATGAATACAGCAGGTGCATTAGTTAAACCAAATGGCATAACTTGAAATTCATAGTGTCCGTATCTTGTTCTGAAATCAGTCTTAGGAATATCTTCATCCCTCACTCTCAGTTGATGATAACCTGATCTTAGGTTGATTTTTGAGTAGACACTCGAACCTTGAAGTTGGTCGAATAAGTCATCGATTCAGGGTAATGGGTAACGATTCTTTATAGTAAGTTTATTCAACTCTTGGTAATCGATACACATTTTGAAATATCCATCTTTCTTTTTAACAAATAAGACAAGAGCTCCCTAGGGTGAAGTACTTGGTCGTATAAAACCTCGGTCTGACAATTCTTGAAGTTGATTAGATAGTTCCTGCATTTCTTAAGGAGC
The DNA here is from genome assembly GCA_026074375.1 of Tanacetum coccineum. Taxonomy (NCBI): domain Eukaryota; kingdom Viridiplantae; phylum Streptophyta; class Magnoliopsida; order Asterales; family Asteraceae; genus Tanacetum; species Tanacetum coccineum. Next base: position 37,549 of record BQNB010020947.1, on the reverse strand, counting down.
TAATCTATAAGGTGCGCGGACTACAGGCTGCTCATAGAATTAGATCGATTTGGAATTCTACTTGGCGAACGGGAGGAAGGCCAGGTAGATCTTTAGGAAAAACTTATGGGAATTCTCTAACTACATGAATATCTTCTAATCTTTTCTCGTCTGACTTCTTCTTCTGCGTTACTTGAATTATGAAAACTTGACAACCTCGGGATATGTATCGTTTGATTTTTATACAAGATATGAGATTTAGTCAGGTCTTACTTCGGTCACCCCAAATGATTAAAGTTTCACCGATAATAGGAATGTGAACGACTTTCTCATCACAGAGAATTTTGGCATGATACTTGGACAACCAATCCATACCGATGACAACGTCAAAACTATCGAGTTTAATCGGCATGAGATCGATTTCGAAAGATTGATTAGGGTGCAACCCTGGATAACGGTGTTTATGCTTACTAGGTTTCCATCTGCCATTTCAATATCGTAAAAGGTATCTATTGTAATAGGCGGGATATTTAGCATAGAGGCAAGAGATGTGGATATGAAGCTTTTATCGGCTCCAAAATCAAATAATACTCTAGCTAAATACTGGTTTAAGAGAAACATACCCGTAACTACGTTCGGGTCTTGATGAGCATTTTTGTTTCTTAGCACGTAGGCTCTTCCCTGGGCATTGATGTTGGTCTTTCGGCACTAATTTGTATAATTCCCTTTCTCTCCACAGACATGAAAAATAACTGTCACTGGTGGATGATTACTTCCAGTGGCCAGCCTCTTGTTTCGGCAGTTCTTGGTCAAATGGCTCACCCTGTTGCAAGTATTACACTTAACAGTACAAGGTCCGGTGTGATGGAGATCACATTTTCTACATAATGGGAGGTTTTTGGCATACCTATTGTTCTCAGTAGGAGTGGCAGCATACGCTTTGACAACTTCTTGCCTTCGGTTCTGTTGTGGTTGGTGATTATTGTAGTGGTTGTTTGTGTTGGTGTTACGGTAGTTGTTGTTGTTGCGGTAATTGTTGTTGTTGAAAGTTCTTCTGTCGTCAAACTTTCATTTATGATCACTTGATACTTGTACCGGAGTGTGCTTTGTTACTTGATCCGTTAGCTTTTGGGCTATGTTAATGGCTTCCTATAAAGTTTGAGGCTTTGAGGCAGTAACATTTCCTTTAATACTTCTAGGTAACCCTCCGATGAAGGCTTCCAGGAGTTTCTTGGTGATTGGTACCATGTTCAGGCATATGACTGCTAATTCTTGGAATCTTCTAACGTAAGGTTTGAGATCATTTCCCTTTACAGTAAAAATGTAAAGTTTATCTTCCATCTTTATGACTTCAGTTTAAGGACAATACTTGTTTGTCAAGAGCCTCTTTAACTCAGTCCATGTGATTTGATTGGCTTGATCTACTCCCATAGGTTGGGCGTATGCATTCCACCAGGATAGGGCATCATCAGTCAGGGTACCAGTAGCAAATGTCACTTTGTTTTCTTCAGCACATTTGCTAAGAGAAAATACTGATTCGGTCTGTTCAAACCAGTGAATAAGGTCAACTGCTCCTTCCGTACCATTGAAGTAGAAAGGTTGACAGCTTATGAATTCTTTGCAGTTTCCTATTTTTGCTACAGGAGTTCCAGTAGGATCGGTGTTCCTGTTAGGATTACTAGTACCTGCCATTGTTGCAGCTTGTGCTTCCAGAGCCACAGTGACACTGTCAGCAACTAGTTTCTTAATGGCAGCTTGAGTCATGGCCGGTGCTTCAGATGTTGACGTCCTTTTGGGAGGTATTCTATCAACATAAGACAACACGTAATAAGAATAATATCACAAGTCTTAAAATGCAATGCTTATTTTTTATATTGGTGAATTGAAATTGGTGAATTTCCTTCTCACAAGTATCTGATATAGAAGTTATGGTATGATGATGAAGATGAAGACAACAATATAGGATATAAGATAAATGAAATCGGTATTAAAACAACAAAGAGAACGGATTACCATTGTATTATATTAAGAACAAAATCTTGCCCGTTTATACTATACATAGTATTTGACAAGTGTTTTTTATTTATACAACATCCCTGGCTAGTTCTAATAAAGCGATAAAACTAAGAATCTAACTAATAGTCCGATGGTTCTTCTGGTTGATCTTGAGTTCATTGATGGCATTCATAAGACTTTCCTTATCTTCTTGATGACGAATCGGACATCGATGAATGATGTTTCTAGACAGTAATCTGAAGCCGAGCCAGTAGATTTTGTGGTTATTTCCCATCTGCTTCTTCTGAAGTTTAGAAATTTGAGCACGAGATTGTTGGAGTTCAGCTTCCAGATTGTCAACGTCTTGTTAGATAATCACCTGACCTTTTCTGAGTCCTTCGATTTTGTCTTCTATGTATTCAACACGGTCGAGAGAAAGTTCATCTAGATGATTCAATATTTCCTCAATTTGCTCCTCGTGACGTTCTAGACTTGTCTTACGAGAGCTTTCTCCTATCTCAAAGTCTTGAGGTAGGGCAGAAGTAGATGAGGATGATCAGTTATGTTTCTTAGGTGACAATAATCCCTCAGGAAGAAAGAATTCTTAAGGATTAAACATTGAAGAATAGGCACAATAGTTGGTGGTGGAATAGGTGATTCTTTAGCATAAAATGCTTGCAATACCTTCATGTAGGGGTTGGGAGAAGACATCATTTTGTTAACAACCCAGTAGTAAATAACATAAGTTATTTATATAATAATATAATAGTTATGTATCTTTACATACTATTCTAGAAATGTCGTGGCACGGAGGACTTTATTGGATGGAAAAAGAAAAGTAGCTACAGTTAAGGTTTTAACCTTGTTCTTTATAACCGTGGCTCTTGATACCAATCTATAACACACCCATTTTTGACATATAGCAATGGAAGCTAATCTGGGGTATTATTTCATAGCACAACAGTCATAATCATAGAAAACGACTCGAAAGAGACGTTTTTAAAAGATAAGTTATCATTCATTATTTTATCAGAGTTTTTACAAACAGAGGTCCCAAAATCACATGAAAAACATACAATTTGAATGGATAACCATTAGCCATCTTCAAGTACGTGCCACTCCATGCCATAAGATGTTCAGCTACCTGAGATAAACATGCTAAAGAGTCAACACAAAGGTTGAGTGATATTTATAGGTTTATAGTAAACATTTTTGAATACAAGCTCAATAGTGGGTTACGTTGTTATACACCCATAGTTTGTAATAATTGCAACACATATAATTATCATGAAAAATAGTATTATTGCCCTAAGCTCATGACACCGAAGCCTTAGGTTAATCAATAACCACAAATAATTTCCCCAATGGGTTTCTTTGCCAAACACCCGCAAAGTTATTCAAATGTGTGCTATTGGTTACAGATAGTATAGGTACACCAATGGGGAGTCCAGTCCCAAATAAATATATTCACAGCATTCGCGCTTACCTCGATGAGTAATTAACGGTTCATGATAGTGGGGACTTAATGGCAAAAGTAGGGACTTAGGTAATAATGTATCAGGATAGCATACAGAAAAATAATTGCATTCATGGTTTATAACATGTATCCTCCTCGCGGGTTTATGAAACATTTAAAAGATTGAATGCGAGGCTATGAACTCACCTTAACAGTACATGGAAATCCGATTGATGGCAAAAGTATATGAAATGAAAGTAACGGCTTCGTCACGCAACCTGGGGTAATATGTCAAGTCTTAGTTTGATTGGATATGTTTTATGTCATAAAGCCTTTAATGTAATATCATTTTGATTGAAACATTATGGAAATATCGTATCACTGTTCGGGCCATCATAATTCAAAGGTCATGTAGTAAACGTTTGAGGAGCCAGGACACTTTAAATCATAAATCCAAGAAACTCGTCAAAACGTATACCCAAATGAAATCCCTTATACGAAGCTCCCTAGTAACGTGATACGATAAGATTTTAAGTTTCTTCAAAAGCCAGTCGATGATAAGTTACGTTAAATATATATAACGTAATTGATTGAAAATGCGTCGATCGTTGATTAATAATGACAAATGTGTCGGGTATTAACATAATCGAGTCTTATAATATTGATATATACTTTTATAATTTGTATAAAAAATATTATATTTTATATTTTTAAGAATACAAAAATGACAGTATATACCCTTGGTTTATAAACTTTTACAAGTTTAGTCCTTTATATATAAGTATATATAATTTAAACCTTTAACTTTAGAATTTGGCAAAACAACCCCATGGAGTTATAAGTTTAATAGAATGACATTTTCAGCCCCTCTAATTCATAATTTTAGAAATTTACAATATATACCCCTTAGCATGAAAATACTTGCAAAACTAATCCAAAATTACATGCAAGCTTATTTTAAGATTCCAAAATAGATTTGCAGCTTATAGCTTATTAGAATAAGTTAAAAATAAAATGTTTTAACGTAACAAAAGTTTAGATTAAGGATTCGTTTAGCTAGAAATCAAAACGGGTCGTTTTAGGGTTTTTAAATAAAAACACATGATTTTTAAGCTTAAATCTTTTAACAAGAGTTCATACATGATCTAATAAGCCTTAAAAAGAGTTATAAAACAGAATGATAGCTTATTGAAAGAGAATTTGAGCTTACAAGTTGAGAAATGGGTCGAATGGGGTTTTTAGCACTCGTACGCCTAGTAACGACTTGAATGGCTTTGTTTTTTGGTTTCTTTGCTTCACTTCTGTTCTTATAGCTTCTCCTCTTCCTTCTTGGCTACTTAGAACTTCATTTTGAGAGAGAGATAGAATATTAAAGGTGTGAGTTTGAATGGAGAAGGGTGCGTCCCTTTTATAGTGTCGAATGACCCTTGGTGAGCAAGTTATGGGTTTTCTTAGTGTCAAGACTAGTAGAGCTGATTCATGGCAGCTATAAGGGTGAGTATCACAAGCTAGGAGAGGTAGGATTATAAGATGGAAGGGTTTTGGGAAGGTTGTGTGGCCGCGGCTTAGTATAAGAAACAAGGAGGTGATGAGGCCTCTTGGTGACCAAGTAAAGTAGTTGAGGTACTTGTAAGCAGCTTAGAGACATAAGGGTGAAGTCACAGAGGTACTTGCTTGGTTGCTTGAGTTAAAAATAGGTAAAAATGGAGCTAAAGGTGTATCGGGTTAGATTAGGGTTCGGTTAGGGTTTTAGGATTTTATAATCCAGTTAAGGTTAGGGTTTAGGATAGATTAAGGTTTAGGATTACTGTTACGATTATGGTTTAGTGTTTAGGGCTTAGGATTAGGTTTTAGGGCTTAGTTTTAAGGTTAAAGTGAAATTAGGGTTTAGGGTTTTGTTTTTAGGGTTTAGGGTTTTAGATTAGGGTTTAGGATGAATTAGGGTTTAGGTTTAAGGTTTAAAAGTCATGCATTAAGTGCTTGTACCTTGTGTTAAAGTGGTGGTAAGAAACCAAAGTGATTTAGGAGGTAAAATGACCTAATTTGACTTTCTTGCATTATTGACTTGTACATTGAGCTTTAGAAAGTTGTAACTTGATTTAGGAGGGAAAATATATTCAAATGTTGTGCTATGATACTTGTACACATGCTTTAAAGGCTTGTACATTCATTTTATATGTATACATTACATATAATTAGGGTTTTGATATAAACGTTAACGTTTAATGCTTGTTTTGAAATAACGTTTTGAAAAGTACGTTTATGGATAATGTACTTGGTAAAAATGATATTAAGATATAGACTTGACATATTAGGATGTTTACATGATATAAACATAGATATAAATGGCATAGGTAGGTTGTGTGAGCTCGTTTACTTTAGTTATGCAACTTACGTTGCATAATGGAATAAAGCGAAAAATTTCCCTATATAAATGTAGTATATAAAGATGTTACATTGCATCTAATTTAATAAATGGATATTACATTGTATCTAATTTAATAGATGGATAATTACATTGATGAAAATTACGGGTTGTTATACTCTTCTCCACATATGATAAAGTGTATTCGTTGAAGAGAAGCCGAAAAGATAAGGATAAAGATGAAGACCCTTTCGCTGGATCAGACCGAGGGTTAAAGAAGAGGAAGACTAGCAAAGACGCAGAACCAACAAAAGGTCCAAAAGCTAAAGAACCACAGTCTGTCTCATCCAAAGCACTAAGTCTCAATCAAAATTGTCTGGAAAGACTATTCATGCAAAGGAACCAGAGTTTGAGGTTGCAGATTTGGATATGCCTCAAGATCAAGAGGAAAATCTGGGTAATGATTATGAAGAACCCAGGAGAAAGGTTGAATCTAAACGTGACTAGTTTACCAAACCTAAACAACCTGAAGAACCCACTAATCCTGATTGGAATATTGGCAAGACTCCAAAACAAGGACCAACTTAAAGCTGGTTAATGACCCTTGCATCTTCTGCTGATAAACCGTTAAAAACCTTTGATGAATCGATGAGCACTCCTATAGACTTCTCTACATACATCATGAACGGCCTAAAGATCAACAAACTGACTCAAGAAACTCTGTTAGGGCCAGCATTCAAACTTCTCAAAGGAACACGTACCAACTTTGCTAAGCTGGAATATGACTTTGAAGAATGTTACAAAGCTCTGTCAGAGAAACTTGATTGGAACAACCCAGAAGGCGGTGATTATCCATTTGATCTTACCAAACCCCTCCCTTTAGTCATGAATGGGAATCGTCAAATGGTACCGGTTGACTACTTCTTCAACAACGATCTCAAGTATCTGCAAGGAGGAATTTCAACCATGACCTATACGACTTCCACTACAAAGACAAAGGCCACTCACTATGATCTTCAAGGCACTGAAGACATGGTTCCAAACATATGGAGTCCTGTTAAAGTTGCCTATGAAAAATATGCATTATGAGGTATTACTCATTGGAGACAACAACGTAAGACCTTCTATGCGTATGCATGAGGCTTGGAATCCAGTCATGATGTGTATTCTACTAAATGTATTTTGGTAGTGACTTGGGTCGAGGTTATGCAGAAACATGGGTATGGGTATCTAAGAGAAATTGAAGTACGAAGAGCTGATAACGATCTTTACATATTCAAGTAAGGCGACTTCCCAAGACTGCGTATCAATGACATCGAGGACATGCTGATCCTTATTGTTCAGAACAGGCTCACCAATCTCTCAGGCGATGATGTTTTCGACTTTGCAATAGCACTTTGAATGTTCACTAGAAGCATGGTTATTTAAAAGAGAGTCGAAGATCTTCAACTAGGAGTCAAAAGTTACCAGAAGAAGATCAACGTTACCAAGCCTGAAACTACAAGACCCGACCTCAGGAAAAAGGACCCATACACTCCATATCAAGACCCTAAAGGATTCATTTATGTTGACAACCAAGGGAGAAACAGGTTGATGCGCTCAGATGAACTTTACAAGTTTAGTGATGGCACATTAACAAGGCTTCAAACTTCGCTTGATGACATTACTAAGAATATCCAAATGGAGTACCTGCCAAAGAGAAGATGGAGTTCTTTGGAAAAGAAAAGAGCTCATATCATGATCAAGGCTATTGACAAGCACCTGAAGGAAAAAAAGGATGATGAGGAGCCTTGAAAAGTTTGTTGGTGGGAGACACTACAAAACTGACCTTAGGATGTCATATTGTGTTCGTCATTATAAGGTTATTTCGTACATTATAAACTTGTGAATATGTATATATGTAGTGTAGACTTAATGGTGATTATAAGGAGTTCTCGAGTACAAAGTTTTTGAAGAATTTCTTAGTAAATTCAAAAAATTTCAAATTATTGTACTCAACACTCTTTTATATACCCTTATAAATTGAGGAGGAACATTAAAATGTTCCAATAATCGGCTTGATAATAATTGGACCATTTTTCCCTAAAACCAGGAATATTTGAATCAATTGATATCTAAAATATCAAGAGATTTGACATTTTTGATAAGGGGAGAAAATGTGATTAAAATATATGATTAATGATGTGAATTTAACAACTTAAGTGCAAGCTTCTCCCTTCATGTGCTAAACATTTTCTAATATTGATGCACATGTTGAGGGGGAGCATTACAAATGGTTTTTAAGGCTGTGAATTATACCAAAAGACTGACCATGTATTTAATTATTTAGAGTTATAAGGTGGTTAGGTATAGGTATTTGTTCCCACGATCCAGCCAGAACCTAAGGGATCTACCCAGGGACATTCCACTAGTTAGTGTAGAAGTTCATAGGTATGATATAAAAAAGGAGTACAAGTGAGAATAAGAGAAAAGTGCCGACTGAGATGGAGCTAGTACCAGAACAAACCCAACAAGGTACTAGTTATGAAGTCTCGGTAAGCACTGAAAGTTGAAGAATTAAAAAGAAAAGTTAAGATAAAGGGTGAAAAGAAATAAGCCCTTCTTACACTTAGGCAGAAATTGGGTCAATACATCTGCTTTCAGAATCACAAAGTTGATTGCTGACATTGAAGACTGACATCATGGACCCAGTGATGCAATGCACAACCCTCCCCAGCCACTCAGAATCTCTCAAAAGAATTTTGTTTCATTTCTCACGGAGATTAAACACATTTCTATTGACTTTCTCACTCTGAGTTAGTTGGTATTGAAAAGGTGGCAGTCTGCTCCAGCCTTTGATTGCTAAAACCAAATGTTCATTATTGAGTCTAGAGCCAAAAGAGATCATCCATAAATCTTATTAGGACACTTATCCAATGCTTGCTAATTCACACAATGTGAAAAACAAGAAATATATATATCAAGAGTCCTACGCATTATCCTTGTGATTTTGCCAGAACATCCGAGCGATACTTAAGTATTTACAGTGAATATGGAAATCCTACTTGAGCCAACATCAAACAAGCTCTTGGTAGGTGACTTGTGAGATCCTATACGGATCGAACTTGTGATACTGGATATCGATTCGGTCAAGCTTATGAATTAACGAATGAATTTTAAAAAAGATAAAACTGTTGGTGTGTCATAAAAACCATTTGCATCTTGACACACTGACTGATTTTCTAAATTAATTTTCAATCTTATGTCCATGGGAAGCCTCACATGGGTATCTGGACATAGGAAAGCTAAACACGAATTGACGGCTTAATCGGGAAGATAGTAACTTACCGGTTCACGCTTACCGTGTTGTCTGCTTTGAGATGCTCCGGTAATGAGAACGGCTAGTGCAGCTGCGAAACCCTGCCAAGGAGATTCTTCAAAATTCTACCTGCTGATTAATGGGGAACCGTGGTTGTTACAACCATATTTGACAAAGTGACAAAGCCACTTTCGTCCATATATGTTGTTTATCACTAACCCATTTATGAAGATTTCTTGACGGTGGTTGCAGTTTCCCGATGATGAGTCGAAGCCAATACCACATGCTCATACTCAACCGACATATATAAAGACATCATGAAAGCTCAAGTACATGTTTCAAGACTTCCGCTACTATGATACCGTACGTCTATCTTGAAGTGATGAAGTATTAAAGTCAAAGAATTTCAAAGAAGTTTCTATCACTCTGATACCAAACGTCTTTCTCAAAGTGACAAAGTGTTATAGTTAAATATTTTATGGAAAGATGACTTTTTCAAGCTTTCAAGACCAAGAAACAACAACAGTATGAGCATGTCGGTCCAAATGTCACAAGTGCACAAGACGGCGACAAGATCACAATGAGATGATTGAGATTATGCTTGGTTGATGATCTCAAAGAAGCTCAAGTTCGCATACAAGTCAAGCCTATCAAAACAAGCTCAAGCCTAAAGTCAAAGCTCACTATGCCATATTCACAAGATGAAGTCAAGAAAACAAGTCTACGAGCACAAGACTGAAGACAAAGCATAGTATGCTAGGTTTAAGTTTTTGTAAAATAGAGTGACCTCCCTCAGGGGGATATTATTAGGAACACGAAAAGTGTCGGTCACTTCCATTAATATCATTAGATAGCTCGTAAAGTAATATTTTGAAACTTACTAGGCTAGTTATGCTAAAGCCCATGGTATAAGCCAATAGTCGGCCACCTATGTAAATATATAAACCCTTTCCATGCTATGGAAAGGGTGTTGGTTGTTCATTTCATTTCACATAGTAATCTAACATTTTCTTCTTACTTTCTCTCACTAAGTTTTCATCCAACCACCTCTCTTTCTCTCTCTAAACTCTACATAGATCCATACCTTGTATGTTAAGATATTCTACACAACCTAATATGTATAATGCACATATCTTAAATGTGATAACTTGAGCATCAATTTACCTGATTCTGAGGAAACTCTTGAGGACGCGAAAGAAAGTCGATTAAAAATGAAAGATAAAATGATTTAACTTGATTATGCAAAAATGAATAAGCTTTATGATTCATTTGTTCCTCAAAAGGAAATTTCTGCTGATCAAACATATATTTCACCATCTTCTACTTCTAATTTAACTCCTGAATCAAGTCCACAGAAGTCGAGTCTACTTCCGAAAGAGATGCTAAAAGCAAGTAAATTACTAAAACTGTTTGTTAGTCTTAAAAAAGAAACCCAAAATCTGGATAGGAGGTATACGTGATTTCAAAATCAAGTAAATTATTAAAGTCTCTACTCACACTCAATTTATATTTGAAAATAAAAATGATATACAACGCATCTTTAATATGAAGGTACACGCGATTTCAAAATCATTAATTTCATGCACAAAGGTAATTAAAGAGGAGATTACAAAAGAAGTACATGAGGTGTTACATGTTTTTGAGTCAATGGAAAGCAAAGTTGATGAAAATTCACAGAAGCATGTAACGTTTATAAATAAGATTGATCGACTTTTAGAAGCTTCCTTAGTGAGAGAAGTTAGGGATTGCGTGATGATTTTAGTTGAACAAAACAAAAATGAAAAGTTAAAGGATGAAATTGAGAAAATTTCAAAAGACACCAAAGATGTCCAAGCAAATTTGCTGAAACAAATTGTAATTCTTGAAAATGATTTTCAAAGGTGTCAAGCTCAAAGCATTGATTTTGAATTACAACGGCAACATCAAAAAGAGAAAAATGCTTGTGATGTCTCTTGGAAGTAAAAATGGCAAAGTTAAATGAAGAGAACATGTCGTTAGCTTTTCAAGTTGATTCTTTGCTCAATGAAAGAGAAAATATAAAACTTGAATATCAAACACTTTTTAAATCAATCAAAACGACATGGGCTCAACATCAACGGGAAGTTACTGAATTGATCAAAAATGTCAATCAAAAGACATATGCATACGAGGATGTGCGTTCTACTAATCAAGACCTTGTAATGACAATTTATGAGCTCAAAGCTAAGTTAAAAAGAATTGAAAAAGATAAGTATGTGAATACTAAGTTTGACAAACCTTCAATTTCAGATAAACTTATTTGTGTTACACCGATAAACAAAAAATTTATACAAAAGAAAAAGTAGATTTCTAAAACCGAGGAGAAACAAGTTTTGACAAAACCAGTCACTTCACAGACTTCACCAAACAAAAACAAAGACGTTGTTCCGAACACAAAAGTCATAGGACCAAGAATGTACAAGTTGAAAATCGATGACAATCATGACTCACATGCAAAATCTACTAAGAGTGTTTCAACCTCCACATGACTAAAAGGTGTTAGTAGTGTTAAAAGACCCTCGAGTACAAGCTCATCACGAAAGAATAGTGTCTTGTCAAACACTAGGATTCAACCACAGACTGTAGAAGTGCATGATAAGAACAATAAAAAGACAAATGTTACATCTCAAATGAATGTTGTTAAAAACAAAAATCATGTAGCAAATGTTAATGCTGAAAATGCTCTTAAAGCGAATGTTGATGTATTGTGTGTTTTATGTGATAAAAATGTACTTATTCCTTGTCATGATAAGTGTTTTGCAAAGTATAAGTTGTCTGTGAATGCTAAAGTTAGAAGAGCCTTATTCATTACACCTAGGACTGTGAAATCTAAATATGTATATAATACCCCAGTAGTAGTGAAACTAGGTTTGCTGTAGTCAGTCCCTTCAATGCGAAAGAAAAGGACTCTAGTGCTTCACAATCAACTTTACTGTTTAAGCCTAACAATTACATGCGAACTAAAGTGAAAACAAGTAGGAAGTAGCAAAAGTGGTTTAAAAGACAACCAAATTTTAGTTGGTCACCTAAGAGCGTCACTACTAAAACAACTTCGAGTGTAACAAAGGGTAGAGATAGTGTCGTGTCTCACTCTAAAATGTTAGTCACAATTAAGAAATGAGTAGCCAAACCGCCCACTCTTCTATTTGTGTTTTCTCAATGTATTACAGGTGATACAACTTGTACTATGGATTGTTGATAGTAGATGCTCGAAGCATATGACTAGAAATCTTAAACTGCTAAGAAATTTCTTAGAGAAATTCATGGGAACAACCTGCTTCGGGAATGAACATGTTGCATCAATCACAAGATACAGAGATTATGTTTAGGGAAACCTCACGATATGTCACGTATACTATTTTGAGGGCCTTGGACACAACCTTTTCTTGGTTGGACAATTTTGCGATGGGGATCTTAAAGTAGCCTTTCGATCTAACACATGTTATGTTCGGAATTTGAAGGGGTGAAGATCTACTTACTAGTTCTCGTGATTCGAATCCTTACACCATCTACATTTCTAACATGGAAGCTTCATCTCCCGTCTGCTTAATGTCCAAAGCTACATCAACAAAATCATGGTTATGGGCACCGTCGATTTTCTTATCTAAATTTCGATACCATTAATCATGTCACCAAACAAGACTTAGGTGATGGACTTCCGAAGTTCGGGTTAGACATCTAATCGGGGCAGAAATTGCAATATATATTATTGCAAGAAAGATTGTCGATCTTCAGTATCATGAGCTTAGGAAACGTAATCAGGGTTTCGTGATGTTTGCATTTTGTTGTTTCATCACGGGAAGTTTATATGTTGGTGATAGTTGCAGTTTGCTTTATCACGGGGAAAATCTTGTGGTCCTATGTTTTACGTTTTGGCGACTATTTGGAGATTTAAATGGTCTGGCATGTTTTGCAACTGTTGATTTTAGAAATCATATATATATTTTGAAAGGACATTTAAGGAATTAAATGGTCATATATACTTTGGAAATCTTTGGGTTATTATCCATATCTAAACTAACCTATGAACTCACCAACTTTATGTTGACGTTTTTAAGCATGTTTTTCTCAGGTGAATTAGATGCTTGGATTATCTGATGTGCATTGGAGTCTAAATTGACAAAATTTCATAATTGGATTTCTATAAATGATCAAATCTCGTTGTGTCGCTTTCAAGCTTTTTATTGTGATGCAATTATAGGACAACTATTATTTTGATTTCAGAAAATCAACGAGATTGTTTTACAAACGACACAATTAGAGGTCGTTCTCTTGTATCTAGCGCTGTGAATCATTAGTTAAGTCGCCCAAACGAGTCTCGAACTGCTTTTTATCAAAAGTATATTAAAAAGTTACACTTTTTACCCTACACTATAAAGGACTTGACACTTTCTTTAAAACTTTTAATATATATATAAAGTTTATATATTTTATTTCATTTCCATCTCAAAATTTACACACATACATATATAACTCTCTCTCTCTCCCCGAAAGTATCCGGCCAGCCACCACCACAGCCGGATCCGGCCACCACTGTCGCACCGCCGGAAAACTTTTCCGGCGGACTTTTCCGGCGAACACAAAAGTTGATTCTTGTCACCTGATCTACCCGTTCATCATACTCACTCGCCCTCACTCACGTTTTTCCCTCCCCCTCCTCTCCAGCTGCTGTCCCACCGCAACCAACACCACCATCACCGCCACCTCACCGTCGCCATCATCATCATAACCAACACCACCATCCTACCACCCACGCCACCACCACAACCGCCACTAAAGGGTGCGTGTGGTGGTTATAGTTAGCACCAAGGGTGCGTTTCTTGGTTGGTAACACTCGAAAAGAAAAGAAAAGAGGCGTGTTCGTTGGTTGTTGTTGTCACCGAGACCACCACCATAAGGTGGTGGTTCGGTCAGGTCTGCCGCCGCCACGACCGCACCATGGCGGTGCCAGCTCGTGGTGGTTTTGAGTTTGGTTGTTCAATTTAGCACCAAGGGTGCGTTCGGGTTGGGTTTTAACATGAAAAGGGTACGTCGGGTTGTTCGTTGCGTCGACTAGGGCGCGTTTGTTTCGCGGGTCAGCCGTCATAGGGTGCGTTTGGCTGTGGGTGCGTTTGGCTGTGACAGCCGCCCTAAGGGTGTGTTTGGTTTATGACAGCCATAAGGGCCGCGTTTGGTTTTGGGTTTAACAGCATAAGGGGATGTTTGGTTGGGCAAAAAATACTAAGGGCATGTTTGGTTTAAGTTATCAAAGGGGTGTTTGGTTTTAGGGATGACAACATAAGGGTTATGTTTGGTTTAAGAGAGAAAGACACGAAAGACGCGTTTGGTTTAGCAAGACAACGAGGGTTCGTTTAGTTTATATAGCAAATCAACAAACAAATGAAAATAACATTAGGTTTTATAAATATTAAAACTAGACTAAATTGGTGGTTTAAATTGGTTAAATAAATACAATATTTATTAGTTGTTTAGTTTAGATATAATATATATATATATATATATTATACCTGGAAAACGCGTGCATTTGAAATATTGGAAAGCGAATAACTGCAATATATATTGATTAAGGGAAAAACGTTGAGTTTTACGTATATGGGAAACGTTATATAAACGGGGAAGTCATGATAAAACTTATATAATTTCCTATATTTATGATTCACTAAAACTACTATTGTTTTATAAACCGATAAATGGAATAAATTATATGTTAAAGATATATAAGAATATAACTGTACGAAAACCTGACAACGAACGAAAAATATACTTTCACAAGGAAACGAACTGTTTTAGTCACGACCCGTCGAGGAAACGAAATATAACTTATAAAATATTATTTTATATTTTATAATTATCAGCTAGAGGGTAACCTAATAATTGTTGTAAAAGGCTTTACAAACATCGATTAACTTAATTGGTAATCTTAAAACGTACGATTGCGTTTATACAAGAACTTTCTATTTAATTAAGTGGTGATTTAAGAAAACGAGTCAAACTAATTGGTTTAATTATTTTGCTCACACTTATTATATAATACTTGCAAGGCATTATATACGTCACATTAATCTTTGGATTGTTTGTCTTTATGAGTTATATAAGGGTTTATTTTTCACATGAAATATATACGGAATATATTACACACTTTGGGTTTATTTTCAATTTATTTATTTAACCAACCACCAAACTATTATAACTAGAAATCTAAATCTTTTATCAACGTGTCGTGTTGACCATCATTCTACTAGTGGGATTTAACCGTTAAGATGAACCGTAACTTCCCGGTCGAGCCGTTTCGTTTTTTGTTCGTGCTGTGCTTATTATTTGCTCTGCTAGTTGCTCTGCAACATCAAGGTGAGTTCATAGTCTCGCATTTCAATCTTTTCAATGTTTTATAAACCCGCGAGGGGAATACATGCTCGTTTTACAAAGTGAACTTATTGATTTCTACTACGTAAGCGTTACATGATTATTTTTACTAAAGCTTGATTTGTTTACTACATGATTTGAGATCGTGAATACCTATATTTGAAACCGTGAATTTTAGACATGATTGTTTTACTATTGGACACAAGTGTTTTTCAAAGTGTATGCTATCCAGATTACTGCCTGATTATTAATGCCTAAGTTACCTTATTGCCGTGAAGTCCCTACTTATCATGAACCGTTAATTGCTATTATAGTGAGCGCGAGTGTTGTGGATAGATCTATCGGGATTGACAATCCCCACCTTACTTGGGTCACTAGTTTGATCGGGTGCATTTAACATTGAGAGGTGTTAGGTTGTTGGCAAGCATCCTATATTCTGATTGGGGCACAAATCTAGTTAAGGCTTCGGGGTCATGAGCTTATTGCAATAATACCTGTTATATATTTAGATTTGGTGAATGTGTTTCCCTTGTCTACCTTACTTGTTTTAGACTTCAGAATACGTACTTAGTCCACCATTACTTCAATCTTGTGGTCCACTACTGAACATTACTAGATTTATTAAATCACTACTTGGATTTCGGATGGATTTCGGAAATAACACTTTCAAATGTTGTAACACTACTTTTCTTTTGAAATAATTCTTAAATTATTTCAATACTGCTTTTTACTTAAACCTATAAATTCACCAACATTATTGTTGACGTTTTAGCATGTATTTTCAGGTTACTATTTTGCTAGTGGAGCATTAGTAGCATTTGAGCCGCGCGGATATATTTTTGAAGGCTTTACACTTTGAGTACCATTCGATAAACGTTTTAAAAATGTTTTTTTTAATACAATACTAATGGGACCTAATGAAACTCTGATATTTATAAGAATCATCGAATGGTTGACTTTTCAAAATGTCTCACTTAGAGTCGTTTTCTGTAACTTGTACCTTGTGCTATGAAGTCGCATCCCAATGTTACTGTAACACCCCCAAAATGGGTCGCAGCGGAATATGGGTTGGAGAGTGTTACTTCATAGATCAACAGCACGAGATATGAGAACGACCTCTATATGAGTCGTTTAAAATTGATACATTGGATTAAATAGACTTGTTTGTTACAATAGCCCGAAGCTTAAATAGTTCATCCATGAAAAGTAAAGATTTTAAGACATAACAAATATTCCCAAAATGTAATGCATCCAAATCTTTATAGTAATGACTCCAAAATGGTGACCACCAATGTATCTTTGTTTCTCGTACCTTATTGACCTGAGAAAAACATGCTTTAAAACGTCAACATAAAGTTGGTGAATTCACAGGTTTAGTAAATGTATAAAATAGGACCACAAGATTTCCAATGTAAGACATGTAACACATACAATATCTTAAAAGTAATTACGAAGTGCACTAAGCTCATGACACCGAAGCTCGACATATATGTATGCAATTTAATGCACAAAATGTGCCCGTGTAGATGTTCAACCCGCAACATCCAAATTGTTCCGACATGTATACGTTCGTTGTTTCAGTACAGTCGAAACTGATGAGCGCTACTCACCCGAACGGGGATGTCAATCCCAAATAGATCTATTCATAACATTCGCGCTCGCTAACTAGCAATTGAACATTCATGATAGTGGGCAAATAGTGGGTTAGCTACTTAGGCCAACTCGTATTTGTTTAGAATGGTACTTTTGCGTCCAAATGTAAAACAAGGCCATGTTTCTCACTCCCCAAAGTTTAAAACAAATAATATGTGTATAAAAGCGGGGCTATGAACTCACCGTAAGTGAATGATTGATTATCTAAATCAAGTAAGTGAATCGTCTCGGCAATTCGAATGCAACCTAATTAATTATAGGTCGTATGAGTATAATGTATTTCATATAATTAAAACATCACATGTCGTATAGTTACACCACCACCTAATAGTTTTTATTAATTCTTTAAAAGTTAAAACAATAATTAACTCGTACTTTGTTAAATGGAAACGTGTGTACTTGTATCTGTAAAGAAAATTATTTCATTTTTGTTTACTAATGTTCTATTTGGAAAAATATAGGATTTAATGTTTTTATTGATTACATAATGATATTTCATTATTAGTTTAGTTGTTTTATAAAATAATGTATAAAAGTAAAAATAGTGCGCGTGATTTTAAAACCTCATATATTCAATCGTTTCCGACTCCTCTTTTTTATAATACGTTTCTTATGTCCATGTCTTCGTATTAAAATAATTTATCAAAACATCATATTTATAAAGTTTAAACCTCTGATGAACAGTAACTTTTACTGTTCATTACAGTTTATAAAAACTGTTTTTATAGAATTAATTATACGTGACTTGTTTAAATCATAACTCGTTCATTATAATTCCGTTTCTCGAGTTCCGTTATAGTTCCTTAAGGTTAGTATTAAGATTAATATCAAATATCAAATTTATAAGATTTAACCCCTGATGAAACAGTAATATTTACTGTTCATCAAACAGTTTGTTTTTATATAATTAATTATATACAACTTGTAAAATACGTAACTTGTTCGTTATAATTCCGTTTTTCGAGTTCTTTATGTCCGTGGGTTCGTATTAAGGAAATTTATCAAAATATTATATTTATAAAATTTAAACCTCCGATGAACAGTAACTTTTACTGTTCATTACAGTTTATAAAACTGTTTTTATAAAGTTAATTATATATAACTTGTAAAATTCGTAACTTGTTCGTTATAATTCCGTTTTTCGAGTTCTTTACATGCTTACGATCCTTGTGAAGAGTGCTATTTTTATAAAATATAAAATGTATGGTTTATGGTTCGAATCCCAATAGTAGGTATTAAAAGTAATTAGGGTTTTTAATTAATAAAGTTAGTTTATAATTATTTTTGTTTAAAGACCTTGCACCATTATTCTACCAAGTATTATACCGTATATCTTACATGTATTAAGTCCTCTAAATGTTCATGTCACTTGTTCATATGAGATCTTTAAACACTTTATATAACTTAAAAATGAATCTAGGTGGTGATTAACTTATACAACAAGTATGTACACAATAGGAAATGAATGAATGAACATGGAATACTTTAAATGGACCTTTTAGAAGACAAGTAGGATGATGAACACAAGATGTAAACCCTAACCAAGCCTTCAAAATCAAAACCCTAATCAAGAAAACCCTAGATATGTTTTCTTGATAATTCCTTGTTAAACCCGAATCCAAGCTTGCTAACACCTTGAGTAACCTTAGATAACCTTGGAATGAACACTTGAATACTTGGAATGCCTTGGATGCAAGATTAAAATGAAACCCTAGCACACAAATAGTATGCCGTGGGTTTTAGAGTAGTGGGGAGAGAGTTTTTGTGATTTAATTAGCTTGTATGAAAGAGTATGAGTTAGATAACCTAGGACTTCCTTTTATAGTGCAAGAAAACCCTAAACAACCTTAACATGAAACTAGGGGACTAATGGTGGTTTAAAGGACAAGAGCAAAGAGCTCTCCTCCTCCCTAGGTAAGTCCACGGTTCAAATGGGGGGGAGGGTACTCTTGACAAGCCAATCTTTAGAAACTTGGGTCTAAGGTACATTAGTGTAAGAATTAACATGTGAAGAAAAGGAGTTAATGGAAGTTTTGCATTTCTTTCTTATGTAAACACTCATGTCCGGTTTTAAGGAGTTATAGGTAAACAAAATAAGTAAATTTTGGGTATTGGGTATAATCGTGGGTATTTGTTTGAGTGTAGATGGGTAAAGGTGCTTCCGGGTATGACCGAATGTAATTTATTGCGAAACGTAAGCGTTTTACGTAACCAACAAAAATAAATTATGAAAAGTTATAAATTATACTCCTAATAATCATATAACACTTGCTTGATGTAAACTTTAATTTGTTTGATGTCCGTTTACATTGAACGTTGATTTTTAGTTGTTAATAATTAAAAGCGAACGCGTAAAACTCTAAAAATAAATAATGGAATTTATTAAAGTCGTAAATAACCTAAAAATGAGAAATGTTACAGTCTCCACCCGTTAGAAGAGCCTTGTCCCAAGGCTCAAGATGCAACATTTTTCGAGGGTGCGGTTTTTGTGAAGAGGTGCGGATACTTTTCCCGGAACTGATCTTCGCGTTCCCATGTGAACTCAGGACCTCTCTTGGAGTTCCATCGAACTTTGATGATGGGAATATGACTTCGCCTTAACTTCTTGACTTCACGATCCAAGATTTCCACTGGTTCTTCAACAAAGTGGAGTTTATCATCAATGTGTATTTCATCTAACGGAACTGCCAATGGCTCGTCGGATAAACACTTCTTTAGATTGGATACATGAAATGTGCTATGAACCCTGCTTAACTGTTGAGGTAGTTCGAGTCTATAAGCAATGGTTCCCACTTTGGCTAACACCTTGAAAGGTCCAATATACCTCGGGTTCAACTTTCCTCGTTTTCTAAAATGTACGACCCCTTTCCAAGGTGATACCTTTAACATAACTCGATCACCAACTTGAAAATCTAGAGGCTTACGCCTCACATCGGCGTAACTCTTTTGGCGATCATGAGCTGCTTGCATTCTGTGCTTAATCTGGACAATCTTCTCGGTTGTTTCATGAACAAGTTCTGGACCGGTGAGCTGAGCATCTTTGACTTTGGCCTAACACATCGGCGATCGACACTTTCGGCCATAAAGTGCCTTGAATGGGGCAGCTTTAATACTAGCATGGTAACTATTATTGTACGAGAATTCAATCAACGGTAAGTGTCCTTCCCAACCATTCCCAAAGTCTATCACACAAGCGCGTAACATATCTTTAAGAGTTTGTATGGTTCTTTCACTTTATCCATCAGTCTCCGGATGGTATGCCGTACTCATATCCAGCCGAGTACCCATCGCTTTCTGAAATGACCTCTAGAAATTTGACGTAAACCGGGGTCACGATCACAAATGATCAAGACTGATATCCCATATCTTGTGACCACTTCTTTCAAGTACGGTCTTGCTAGTTTGTCCATAGGGTCAGTTTCTCTCATTGGTAAAAAGTGTGCAGACTTAGTGAGTCGGTCTATAATTACCCATATGGTGTCGTTTCTACTTTGCGTTCTTGGGAGCTTGGTGACAAAGTCCGTGGTGATATTTTCCCATTTCCATTGAGGAATCGCTGGTTGTACCAGTAAGCCATATGGTTTTTGGTGTTCGGCTTTGACTCTTAAACATGTCAAACACTTGCTAACATAGGTGGCAATGTCAGCTTTCATGTTAGGTCACCAGTATAGTTGCTTCATGTCCTGATACATCTTATCGGAACCCGGGTGAACATAATACTTCGACCTGTGAGACTCATGCATAATCAGAGTCCTTAGATCACCATAGCGCGACAACCAACTCCTTTAGACATAAGGTTCTGTCTGCACGCGGTTCTAACCTCTCCTTCCTAGGCTTTTCTAGGTCCTTCTAATTCTCAATCAACATACCTCCTACATCTTCGGACTTGAGGTTTTCTGGTTTTCTTGCCTCAATCTGAGCCTCCAAAATCCGCTTGGGAAGGTCCAAACCGATAGTCATAACTAAGGCCCAAACCCGTAATGGCTTTATTCGTTCCTTTCTGCTCAATGCATCAGCCACTACATTTGCTTTTCCTGGGTGATAACGGATTTCACAATCATAATCACTAAGCAATTCCAACCAACGGCGCTGTCTCATGTTTAATTCCTTCTGATCGAGGATGTGTTGTAAACTTTTGTGGTCAGTGAACACTGTACATTTTGTCCCGTACAGATAATGCCTCCAAATCTTTAGAGCGAATACTACTGCGCCTAACTCCAAATCATGAGTGGTGTAATTTTTCTCATGAATCTTTAGTTGTCGTGATGCATAAGCAATCACCTTTTCTCTCTGCATTAGCACCGCGCCCAACCCTTTGATTGAAGCGTCACAGTAAGCGATAAAGTCTTCATTTCCTTCGGGTAATGCTAGAATTGGTGCACTACACAACTTCTGCTTTATCAACTGAAAAGCTGCCTCTGCCTTGTCACTCCAATCAAATTTGATTTTCTTTTGAGTCAGCTTGGTTATTGGCTTGGCGATCTTTGAAAATCCTTCAATGAATCTTCGGTAGTAGCCTGCTAGGCCTAAAAATTGATGAATCTCCATTGCAGATTTAGGAGATGCCTAATCTTTAACGGATTCAATCTTGGTAGGATCTACATGAATACCCTAACTGTCGATCACGTGACTAAGGAACTGTACTTTAGGGATCCAGAATTCGCATTTAGAGAATTTGGCATACAACTGTTCCTTCTTAAGCAACTCCAAGATTAACTTGAGGTGCTCTTCATGCTCTTGCTTGTTCTTCGAGTATAACAGAATATCGTCAATAAAGACAATCACAAATTTATCCAGGTATGGTTTGCACACCCGATTCATGAGATCCATAAATACAGCAGGTGCATTAGTCAAACCAAACGACATAACTTGAAATTCATAATGTCCATATCGAGTTCTGAATGTGGTCTTTGGAATATCTTCTCCACGAACCCTTAGTTGATGATAACCTGACCTCAGGTCGATCTTTGAGTAGATACTTGAACCTTGTAGTTGATCGAAAAAATCATCAATCCTAGGAAGCGGATAACGGTTCTTTACCATCAGCTTATTCAATTCCCGGTAATCGATGTACATCTGGAATGATCCATCCTTCTTCTTGACAAACAAAACCGGAGCTCCCCAAGGTGAGGAACTGGGTCTTATAAAGCCCTTGTTAGAGAGTTCTTTTAATTGGTCTGACAATTCTTTCATTTCGGATAGAGCCAGTCGATAAGGTGCCCGTGCTACCGGCGCAGCACCAGGTATCAAATCGATTTGAAATTCCACTTGGCGGGTTGGTGGAATACCCGGCAAGTCCTCGGGAAATACCTCAGGAAAGTCTTGAACTATTGGTACTTCTTCAAGTTGCTTCTCCTTCGACTTGTCTTTCGTCTCTTTCATAGTAACCTGTGCTAGAAAGATAGGACATCCCTCCAGCAAATACTTTTGTGTTTTGGTGCACGAGATGATGTTCAATCGGGACTCGTGACCGTTGTTGCTTCCGTCACCATGAAAAATTAAAGTCTTGTCTCCAAAGGGAACACGAACAAGTTTCTCATCACAAACGATTACGGCATGATATTTAGCTAACCAGTCCATACCGATAATGACGTCAAAACTACCCATCTCTACGGGCATCAAGTCGATGTTGAATGGATGATTTAGAAAGTTTAGAGTGCAACCCCGTATAAGTGTATTAACCCAAATTATTCTACCGTCAGCTAACTCAACATCATAACCATGGTCTAATGTAGTTGGGATGATATCAATCAAAGAACTAAATGCAGTAGATATGAAACTTCTATCGGCACCAGTGTCAAATAGTATTGAAGCATAACGGTTATTTAGGAGGAACGTACCCGTGACAACATTAGAGTTCGAGTTAGTTCCAGCAGAGCCCACAACATAAGCTCTTGCTACAGCATTGCCATTTCCAGCTCGATTCCCTTAATTTCCATTCTTCAGCTTTGGGCAGTCACTCCTGAAGTGACCTTGAACCCCACACTCAAAGCAAGTGATAACTCGTGGATTTGTCCCTTGGGTCCTCTGGTTATTGTTGTTGTTGTTATTGTTGTTGTTGTTATTGTTGTTGTTAGTAGTAGGTCGAACTTTACTGTCACGGGCCGAGTGACCAATCTTTTTGCAGTTGGTGCACTTTTGAGTACATGGCCCATCGTGGTGATAATTACACTTGGTACATAGAGGTTTGGTTCCTCCATAAGGCTTCTTATCTCCAGGCCCAGCAGTGTAAGCCCGTGCCACATTATTTCTTTTGAATGGTTGTTGTTGGTTTTGGTTGTTCCTTGAAGTATCTTCAAATTTCCTCTTATTCTCAGCTTGACGTTTAGCTGCAGTGAGCATCTTTTTGTCCATCATTTTAGTAGCAAACTCAATTGCCTCTTGCATTGACTGAGGCTTGGATGCCTTAACACTGCCATTAATCATGTCGGGAAGACCACCGACATACCTTTCCACTTTAGCTGATTCCTCAGGGAACATTCTATCACACATGAGTGCCAACTCTTGGAATCGTTGATTATAAGTCATTAAATCAGTACCTCTCACTTTTAAGTTCCAATACTCAGATTCCAGCTTTTTGATCTCGCCCCTAGGGTAATACTTATCTGTTATCATCCTTTTTAAAGCTGCCCATGGCATTGTATATGAAACGTCTTGTCCGACAGCCCTTACATGTGAGTTCCACCACGTCAAGGCACTTCCTTGAAGGGTACAAGATGCATACTTAACCTGACTTGTAATAGCACAGTTCCTGATAAGGAAAACAGATTCCATCTTTTCTGCCCATTGGGTCAGGCCAACGACTCCTTCGGTGCCTTTGAAATTTATAGGCTGGCACTTCAAGAAATCAGTGTAAGTGCATTCTCGTTGAGTAGGTATTTGCTTTCTTTCACCAGTTCCTAAACCATGGCTGTTATTGCTGTCTCTGCTCCTACTTGCATCGTGTTCTGCTAGAGCAGCAGCAACGCCTTGATCGATTAAAGCTTGGAGTTGAGCATCAGTAACAGTTGTAGTAGGAGTGGTTGTGGTAGCGGGTGTTGCCCTCGTGGTTCTTCTTGTTGGTAGCATTTTCTTCAAAATTACAAGGAATATAATACACGTCAGATTTCATACAATCATAAACGCAACATGACATATGTAAAATAAATAAAACCAGATCACAATCCACCGCGAAACATACAACTGAAAGTGAAATAAAAAATGACATAAATAAATCAACATTCATACACAACAACATCGATAATCATATATGATGGCCCTGATTACAACATGTTCAGTACAATGAGATACAAAAAGTGAAAATATGGACCTAAGGCGGTGTTAGCTGGGGATCACCCATAATACTTAACACGCCATACAATGATAGCTAAAAAGATAAAACAAAAGTCCCTACAGCCTATTAGCTGGGAGTAACCCATAAAACTTAATAGGCTATACAGGATAGCTACAAATGGTACATGACTAACAGCTGCTGCCAGCCTCAGCTGGTCCATCCTGGGGCTCTGGGTCTCTAGCCTCTAGTGTCGCAATACGTCCAAGCGCTGAAGTCAACCGAGTCTGAAGTGATGTGGTCTGAGTAATCAACGTGGCAACCTGTACCTCTAGTGTCCTAACATGTGCCTCTATGGCTGCAATCCTCTCCTCAGAACTAGTCCATGCTATGCGAGCATATACCGCCTCTCTATCCAAAGCCAAAGCTGTGTGGCGGTGGTATGGCCTATCTCTGAACAGTGTGTTGACTCGAGCGTTCAGATACGCTCGGTCATCAGGTGCCTCCTCAAATCATACCTCAAACTCCTCAGTCCTCTGTCTAACAGTGGTATCAAGCTCTGTCACTCTCTGGTCGACCCCCTCCAAGGTGGTCGGTGCTATTTCCATCATGGCCTCAACAATCTCATCCCAAGTGTCAACCTCTGGAGTAGGCCTTGGCTGTCTCGCGGCACTAGCTTTCTTCCGAGGCGGCATCTCAACCTCAGGAACATCAGTCTTGTAGGAAGTGGATGGAAGTAATGAGGGTGGTGATGCAACTACAGCTCTCATCCGAATCCCGGCTGCCCTATAGCCTAATGGTGCCCCTGCATCAGTAGGGCTAGTAGTGAATGGTGATGGTAGGGGTAGAGGTAAAGATGTAACAGGTAGTGGTGGTGTAGGTACGGCAGCATGCTCAGCAATGCGTGCCTCTATAGATGCCGACATCGGTGGCTTAGGTCTGACAGTCTTTCGTGCCTTACGAAGACGTGTCTGGGCAAAGGGGATCCTGATCTGAGGTGGTCTAGGTATGGGTGCAGACTCATCAGTCTCGAATGCCTCTGTATCCCCAGCTGAGGGAACAGGGTCAACAACAGGTATAGCAGAAAAGTCAGCCGAAGCTAGGTGCTCCTCCTCCTCCTCATCCTCGAAAGGCTCCTCCTCATCATCATCATCATCACTGTCATCACCGGAGGGCTCATCATCTCCATCTCCTCCATCAGCAGGGTAATCAGCATGATCCTCCTCGAAGTCCTCCTCTGGATCCTCTTCTAGATCAAAATCAAGTACATAGCCTGGTGATAGGGCTACGGGTGAAGCATCAGCGGGTAGAGGCTGGTCTTCCATGGGTGCCTCATCCTCCGAAGGTACTAAGTACTTAGGGTACTCAGGCTCGGGAACATATGGTATCTCAATGGGTGATAGTGGGTGCTCAGGACCGGGCACGTAATCAGGAGATGGTGGTTGCTTAGGTCCGGGCACATAGTAAGGGGATGGTGGGTCTACTGGCTGCATGAGAAGTCCATCGTATCCGTATACGATGACTCGTGGTGCACCTCCATCGGGTATCTCCTCGTCGGCTCCCTAAAAGACTCTCCCTGGTTCGGAGTCAGTGTACACAGAGGTATAGGTGACAGCGGATGATGCAGAAGACATGACTGCAGGAAGATAAATAAACTTATATAAGTATATTATATAAGACCATAATAGTATATATGTAGTATAATATAAACATGTATACACATCATGAAAACATATAGCATAACCAACTAATGCAACTCAATAGTGTATGTGTTCCGTGAAAAACTTTTGTATGATGCAATGTTTGAAAATGGTTATAGTCCAAGTAAAAACATTTGACCTGGTTCTCTATAACCTAGGCTCTGATACCAATCTGTAACACCCCCAAAATGGGTCGCAGCGGAATATGGGTTGGAGAGTGTTACTTCATAGATCAATAGCACGAGATATGAGAACGACCTCTATATGAGTCGTTTAAAATTGATACATTGGATTAAATAGACTTGTTTGTTACAATAGCCCAAAGCTTAAATAGTTCATCCATGAAAAGTAAAGATTTTAAGACATAACAAATATTCCTAAAATGTAATGCATCTAAATCTTTATAGTAATGAGTCTAAATGGTGCACCATTGTTTATTTGTTATCTCGTACCTTATTATTCGACCTGCGAAAAACATGGCTTTAAAACGTCAACATAAAGTTGGTGAATTCACATGGTTTAGTAAATGTATAAATAGGGACAACAAGATATCCAATGTAAGGACATGTAACACATAACAATATCTAAATGTAAATTACGAAGTGCCCACTACGCATATGACACCGGAAAGCTGACTTATATGCATGCAATTTAATGACAAAATGTCCCCGTGTAGATGTTCAACCCGCAAACATCCAATAATTGTTCCACATGTATACGTTCGTTGTCCAGTACAGTCGAAAATGCAAGAGCGCTACTCTCCCAGAACGGGGATTCAATCCCAAATAGATCTATTCATAACATTTCGCGCTTGCTAATAGAATTGCAGTTCATGATAGTGGGCAATAGTGGGTTTAGCTACTAGGCCAAATCGTTAATTTGTTTAAAGTGTATTTAGTCCATATGAAAACTGTTGCATGTTTCTTCACCCCAAAGGTTGTAAAACTTGTACGTTGTATAATAAGCGGGGCTATGATACTCACCCGTAAGTGAATGATTGATTATTAATCAAGTAAGTGAATCATCTCGGCAATTCGAATGCAACCTAATTAATTATAGGTCGTATGAGTATAATTTATTTCGTATAAATAAAACATCACATGTCGTATAGTTACACCACCACCTAATAGTTTTTATTAATTCTTTAAAAGTTAAAACAATAATTAACTCGTACTTTGTTAAATGGAAACGTGTGTACTTGTGTTCGTAAGAAAATATTATTTTTGTGTACTAACGTACTATTTGGAAAAACATAGGATTAAATGTTTTTATTGATTACATAATGATATTTCATTATTAGTTTAGTTGTTTTATAAAATAATGTATAAAAGTAAATATAGTGCGCGTGATCTTTAAAACCTCGTATCTTTATCGTTTCGACTCCGTTTTATACGTTTCTTATGTCCACGTCTCCGTATTAAAATAATTTATCAAAACATCATATTTATAAAGTTTAAACCTCTGATGAACAGTAACTTTTACTGTTCATTACAGTTTATAAAAACTATTTTTATAGAATTAATTATACGTAGTTTGTTTAAATCATAACTCGTTCATTATAATCCCGTTTCTCGAGTTCCTTATATCCTTGGATTAGTATTAAGATAATTTATCAAAATATCATATTTATAAAAATTTAAACCCCTGATGAACAGTAGTATTTACTGTTCATAACAGTTTATAAAAATTATTTTTATAGAATTAATTATATATAACTTGTTTAAATCGTAACTTGTTCGTTATAATTCCGTTTTTCGAGTTCTTTATGTCCGTGAGTTCGTATTAAGGAAATTTATCAAAATATTAGATTTATGAGATTTTTACCTCTGATGAACAGTAATTTTACTGTTCATCACAGTTCATAAAACTGTTTTTATAAAGTTAATGATTTATAACTTGTAAAATCCGTAACTTGTTCGTTATAATTCCGTTTTTCGAGTTCCTTACATGCTCACGATCCTTGTAAAGAGTACTATTTTTATAAAATATAAAACATATGGTTTATGGTCCGAATCCAACAGTAGGTATTAAAATAAAATTAGGGTTTTCAATTAATAAAGTTAGTTTGTATTCATTTTTGCTTAAAGATCTTGCACCATAATTTCACCAAGTGTTGTACTGTATATCTTACAAGTATTAAGTCCTCTAATTGTTCATGTCACTTGTTCATATGAAATCCTTAAACACTTTATAAATCTTGAAAATGAATCTAGGTGGTGATTAACTTATGCAACAAGTATGTACACAATAGGAAATGAAGGAATGAACATGGAATACTTTAAATAGACCTTTTAGAAGACAAGTAGGATGATGAACACAAGGTGTAAACCCTAACCAAGCTTCCAAAATCAAAACCCTAATCAAGAAAACCCTAAATATGTTTTCTTGATTATTCCTTGTTAAACCCGAATCCAAGCTTGCCAACACCTTGGGTAACCTTAGGTAACCTTGGAATGAACACTTGAATGCTTGGAATGCCTTGGATGCAAGATTAAAATGAAACCCTAATTGTCAAATGTGTGCCGTGGGTTTTGGATTAAAAAGAAAGAGTTCTTGCTTTGATTTGCTTGTAGGAAGTGTAAGAGTATAATTATGGACCTAGGACTTTCCTTTTATAGTGTATAGAAAACCTTAAACAACCTAAATGAAACCATGAGTTTGGAAATGGTTTAAGGACAAATGTAAGAGCTCTCCTCCTCCCTAGGAGGAGGTCATGGCTCAAAGGTGTCCAAGGGTACCAAGATGGGAAAATTTCTAGCAACTTGGGTCCATGTACAACTTATGTAAGGTTTACAAGTTGTAAGAAAAGACTTAATAGGGATTAAATGATTTATTTCATGTGTGAACACACTAGGTCCAGTTTTGAGATGTTATAGGAAAGCAAAATAAGTAAATTTTAGGTATTGGGTATAAATATGGGTATTTGTTTGAGTGTAGATTGGTAAAGGTGCTTCCGGGTATGACCGAATGTAATTTATTGCGAAACGTAAGCGTTTTACGTAACCAACAAAAATAAATTATAAAAAGTTATAAATTATACTCCTAATAATCATATAACACTTGCTTGATGTAAACTTTAGTTTGTTTGATGTCCGTTTACATTGAACGTTGATTTTTAGTTTACGCGATTTAACTATAAGATAATAATTAAGCGAACGCGTAAAACTCTAAAAATAAATAATAGAATTTATTAAAGTTGTAAATAACCTCAAAATGAGAAATGTTACATTCAGCTTGGGACATTCCCTCTTAAAGTGTCCCTGAACTCCACACTCATAACAAGTAGGCTTTTGACCTGCCCCATTGCCTCCTTGGTTATTAGTATTAGCAGGAACTCTACAATTACGGCCCAGGTGGCTATCTCGTTTGCGCTTGTAGCATTTTGGAGCACATGGACCATCATGGTTGTAATTTCACTTGGTACACAGAGGTTTAGTTCCTCCATACTGTTTCTTATCACCAGGTCCTGCAATGTATACCCTTGCTACATTTTGCCTTTTGGAAGGCTGCTGTTGGTTCTGGTTGTTTCGGGAAGTGTCTTCTAACTTCCTATTGCTTTCTGCCTGCCTCTCAGCAAAAGTACTGATTCTCCTATCCATTAGTTCAGTCGCCATTTCAATAGCCTCCTGCATGGTTTTCGGCATTGATGCCACAACACTTGAGTGAATCATGTCGGGCAACCCACCGACATACCTTTCTATCTTGTCAGACTCTTCAGAGAACATCCTGACACACAGCAATGACAGTTCCTGGAAACGTTGGTTGTACCCTAGCACATCAGTACCTTTCACTTTTAAATTCCACAACTCAGCCTCGAGCTTCTTCATCTCGTTCCTCAAACAGTACTTGTCTGTCATTTTCTTCTTCAGATCAGTCCAGGTCATTGCATATGCAACATCATGAGCAACAGTCATAACGTGGGAATTCCACCACGTTAGAGCACCTGCTAGTAGCGTACAAGTAGAAAACTTGATCTGATTTTCTATAGAGCAATTACTTATATGGAATACAGTCTCCATCCTTTCAAACCACTGAGTTAATTCAACAACTCCCTCAGTGCCTTTGAAATATATAGGTTGGTACTTCATAAAGTCCTGGTAAGTGCACTCTTGAACAAAGCGTTCATTCCTTCTGACACCCGTTCCCGAAGTATGGCTATCCTTACCATTTCTGGTTGCATCACGTGCTGCCAGTGCAGCAGTGACACTTTGGTTAATCATTGCCTGCAACTAGGCATTGGTGACAGATGTGGTGGTAGGAGTGTCTGTGACTGATGGGGGAGTTGTTGTGACTGGTGTTGACCTCGTGGTTCTTTTTTTCGGTGCCTTTTTCTTCAAATCACAAGAAAATATAATACCCGTTAGATTTCATAAAATCATAACCATGACACGACATATACACAATAAATAAAACGAGATTACATCACACAGTGAAATACACAACTGTATTAAAATTAACAATGGTGTAGCCAAATCAACATTTATTCACAATAAATTCGATTTCATACATAACATAATCCATCCCTTCCATATATAACTTGGAAAAACATACATGATTGGTTCAAATACAAAACGATCACAACACTTAGGTTACAAGACAAAATAAACAACCTAAAGCCATACTAGCTGAGATATACTCGTAACACTTAGTAGGCTGTACAAAGTAGCCAATACATGAACAAAAGATCTAAACAGGGTAGCTAAACAAAACAAAAGATCTATACAGTCTGCTAGCTGGGAATAACCCATAATACTTAACAGGCTGCATAGTATAGCTACTATCATGACCAAATCTAAGAGCTGCTACCGGCCTCCTCTGGTACCTCTGGCTGTGCCAGACAGTTAGCAGGTCCTTGCTGCCTCTGAAACTCTGTCATCTGGGTCTGTAACTTCTTTAGTAGTTTTAGTGCCCTGATAAGCTGTTTCTGTCTTTGATGGTCTGCTGCCAGCATCGCTGTAATCGCCTCCTATCTCCTGTAATCCGTTGCTCGCAACTCGGTAATCTCTGACTGCTGAGCAATGATTGTAGTCCGAAGTGACATGCCCTCAGAACGTGCCTGGTCACAGGCATCCATCGACTGTGCCCAAGCGGCACAAGAAACTCTGGCCTCCTCCTCCATCAGTAGAGCAGTACGTCTATAACATGGCCTATCTCTGAACAACATGTTGACTCGGCCCCTCAGTAGAGACTGGTCATACCGTGCATCCTCCAACTAAGAATACATGATGCCATCCTCTTGATCAACAGTGGCAGCAAGCTCGGTAACTCTTTGATTGACCCCCTCTAGGGTGGTTGGTGCAATCTCTTAGATGGCTCCTACAAGGTCATCCCATGTATCCATAATACCATAGCCTAACTCACTAGACATCCGGTGTCCTGGAGCGGCATCTAACATATCAACAAAACCATAAAGGTCTAACCCAACTACGGTAAGTCCATCCTGCCTAGCAGCACCTGCTACCGAACTCTCCTCGACCTCGTACCCAGGGGTAGGAGCAGTACGACACGGCCTCTTGTGAAGCGGTAAACAAATCTCAGGAATCTCAGTCTCATGAACAGGAGATGGCAGTGCATCTCTTTGTCTAATCCTAGCAGCTCGAAATCCTAGAGATCCCTCGATATATGTAGGGCTATTGGGTGGTGGTGATGGGATAGGTAATGGTGGAGAAGGTATCTGAGGGAGTGGTGATGAGTATGGAGAGAGGGGTGATAATGGTGGAGTAGGTAAGGCAAGCAACCTCTCAGCAACTTCCTTAGAGAGGAATGGTGCCGACGTTTGGGGTCGGATAGACATCCTAGTCGTGACGCGGTAAGTAAGGTGTGGTGGAGATGGTGGTGTGGCCGCAGACTCATCAGTCTCGAACGGCTCAGTCTCCTCATCGGATGGGTCCTGATCAACTGGAAAAGCAATAGCTGCAGGGTTGGTAGGAGCTAAGTGCTCCTCCTCCTCCTCATCCTCATCTTTCTCATCCTCCTCAACATCATCATCATCATCATCGTCGTCGTAAGATGACTCCTCATCATCACCGTTGTCTCCTCTGTCAGCAGGATAGTCGGCTGGATCCTCCTCAGGATCCTCCTTATCATCCTCCTCTGGATCATTATCAGGATCAGACTCAGGAACATATCCCGGTGACTCAGTAGTAGGTGAGGCAGTAGCAGGCAATGGCTGCTCCTCAGCTAGTAGGACATCATCCTCAGGTGGCATGTACTCCGGTACATAAGGTAAGTAAACAGGTGAAGGTGGTGCCTGCTTTGGCTCCTCAGGGACAGGCACGTAATCCAGAGATGGTAGAGCCTGAAAAATAGGTCCTTCGACTCCTGGTGACCCTATGTCTGATGAGTCCTCATACAGGCTGGATATCGCAGTATACGTAACTGTAGAATCTTCAGAATCAGAAGTAGATTATATAAGTATATTAATATAAGACTCTTATCCTTATATACGTAATATATTATAAACACGTATATCAATCATGAATGCATCTAGTCTAACCGACTAATGCAACAACTAGTATATGAATGCTCTGTAAAAACCCCTTTGTATGAATGCAATGTTTTGACAACGGTTATAGTCCAGCAAAAATATTTGACCTTGTTCTCTATAACCTTGGCTCTTGATACCAATCTGTAACACCCCAAAAATAGGTCGCAGTGGAATAAGTGTCCAGAGCGTGTTACTTCATAGATCAATAACACAAGATATATATAGAACGACCATTAAAATTTGTTTAAAACTGATACATTGGATTTAGCAAATATTTGTTACAAAAATCTCGAAGCTTAACTTGTTCATTGTTAATATTATAAAGATTTCTAGCCCATAACAGATATACAAAATGTAATGAGACAAAATCTTTAATGCATGGTATCCAAATCAAAACCACCAATGTATCCCTTGCACCTCGTGCTTACTGACCTCCTGAAAAGCATTGCTTTAAAACGTCAACATAAATTTAGTGAATTCATAGGTTTATTAAATCATAATATGTAGGACCACAAGATTTTCCCATGACAATGCAACAAATGCAAACATCATAAAATATAATTATGTTGCGCTAAGCTCATGACACTGAAGCTTGACTTAAATAAATAGCAATATAAAATTGTCCACATTGCTCGTATTGATGTTTTAACCCACAACATCCCTTAGTCGACATGGTATACGTTCGTTTGGCCAGTGATAGCTAATCACCCGAACGGAGATGTCAATCCTAATAGATCTATTCATAACATTCACACTCACAATTCAGTAATTGATAGATCATAATAATGGGCTCAATTGGGTTATCGCTACTTAGGCAACACGTAATCCTAACATAAAATATTCACTTGTATCCACTTTATAAAAACAATGCATGTTTCTCACCCCAAAACTTATAAAACAAATCATGTAAAACGAGGGGCTATGAACTCACCTCGAGTGAGTAAATCAATAATGAAATATCCAAATGAAAACGCGTCACACTAACGCCCGAATGCAACCTAGTTAATATAAGTCGTATGAGTACTCAAGTACTTAGACTAATAACTACCATGTATAAACCTTTTAGTTAAATCATACTATCGTTCGGGCTATCATAATTAAGAAGTCGTGTAGTGACGTACGAGGAGCTAGGACACTTTAAATCGTAAATCCAACAACTCGTCAATACGCCACCCCGAAGAGGCCTCATTATGAAACTCCCTAGTAATATAGCACTTGACTAACTAAAACCACATATAATTCTATATAGATATATCACCATCTAATCGTTTTAGTGAAAATCATATTTATAAGGTAAAAACGTTTATAAATACGCCTTTAGTAAAAATGACCTAACTTTATCGTTTTAAGTCCGTTTCTCGCGTTTCTTACGTCCACGCTTTCGTATTAAGATGAGTAATCATAATATCATGTTTTTAAGTTTTTAACTTTCTGTGATGAATAGTGTTTTTACTGTTCATAACAGCTAATAATTTATCTTTACGTTTTAATTAGCGTAAAACCCGTAAACATCGTATCTTATTCGTTATTTCTCCGTTTTTAGCGATTCTTGCGAGCACATTCTTGTAATTAAAATTTTTATCAATTAATTGATGTTTTAAAAGTATAAGTTCCTGTGATGAATAGTAACTTTTATAAAAATAGTTTTATAAAAATATTTATCGTCGTAAACTCGTAACTAACGTATCTTCTTCGTTATAAATCAGTTTTTCAAGTTTCTTATCATTTTGGAATCGTCATGAGGTGTATTATTTTTATAAAGTGTCAAACCTACTGTATGAAAGTCGAATCTAAACAGCCCTTTTGCAATTCATTTGTATACTCATTTATATAGTTTATTTTATGTACTTTTCAACTAGTTAAAATACCACCATTTCTTTATAACTCATAATACACTTATGTCATATATATTATATAGTCTAAGATCCATACTTTTGTCCATGAGTTCAAGATCACAAGTTCATAACTTCACATAAAATCACAACTTATTAAGAAACCCTAATTTTAACAAGTTTACTTATGAACTTTTTATACATTAATCAACATGTTACCATACTTACAAACCCATTATATTATGATTTTATCAACTGCACAACATGTATAAAAGTGTTCAAAATCATAACCATAAGTAGAAATACATTTCACATATTCAAAAGTGCCCTAAATGGTGATTTTGCTATATAGAGTATATATACACAAAAATGATAAAAGTAAGGACAGAAGGGATTATAGATAACCTTATAGTGATGTAGGATGATGAGAGATATGTGCTAAATCCTTGTTTAGACTTTAAACCCAAGCTTGCAAGAATAAAAACCCTAGATTAGGTTAGAAACCCTAATCTTTCTTTCTTTGCTTCCACACTTGTAAATGATTAACCAACACTTAAAAACACCTTAGGTTATCATAGGAAGGATGTATGAGAGCTTGTATGATCTTAGAAAATCAAGATATGGATTTAATAAAATGGGTGTTTGATGCCGTGGTATATGAGAGGAGAAAAGAGAGTGTTTGTTTTGTTTTCACTTTGCAAATGAGAAGTGTATGTGTTACTTCTACTAGTTGCTAGCTTATATACTCCAAGGACTTAGTCAAGATCATGTCTAGGTTCATAAAAGACACTATGAGGGTTTTTAGGGATAGTTGGTCATGTGTATGTAAAGGTGTAAGACTTGGTTCCCTTAAGATAAGAGATATCTAGATATTTAGGAAGTAGTCATGCAAGCTTGATATCTTTTTGGTTCTATCCATATGAATCTGGCCCTATAGGCTCATATGTGATGATATATTGATTATTTTGAGTATTGGGTATAATCGTGGGTATTTGTTTAAGCGTAGAAAAGTTTTGGTGGTTCCAGGAATGCCTAAACGTATTTTATCACGAAACGTAAACACTTTACGCAACCAATAAAATTAAAGTGAACAAAGTTAATAATTATCCTCAAAATAATTACTTAACACTTGCTTGATGTAAACATTTAATCATTTGATGCCTGTATACATTGAATGATAATTTTTAGCTTACGCGATTTAACGTAACGATTACAATTAAAAGCAAACGCGTACAATACTAAAAATACTTAGTGGATTTCTTGACATGGTCAATGAACCTAAAACACGGGGTGTTATAACAGTGCCTTTGATAATCTTGATGCTGGTTTAGCTCATGGTATAGACTATATGGACACAGAGGAAGCTGTGAATAAAGGGAGGCAAAGTAAAGAGACTTAGGAGCTAAATGTGACACATGATACAAAGGTTTTAGAAAAAGGAGGAAGCAATGAACAACCAGTTAATGCTGTTGGTAAAATAGGAGTTAGTACTGCTGTGCCTGAAGTTAATACTATTAATATTAGTACTGCCAGCAGACCAAAAGTTACTGTTAATATTAGTACTGCTAGATGAGCAAAAGTTAGTACTGCTACTCCAATGACTCCTCCTACTACAACAAGTGTGTTTGATAATGAAGATATAACACTTGCTAAAACACTGGTGAAAATGAAGGATGATAAGGCAAAGCTGAAAGGAGTGGCTATTAAAGAAGTCGAAGAATCTGATAGGCCTGCAAGATCAGTTTTAACTTTGAAGCCACTTCTAAAAATAGACCCTAAAGATAAAGGAAAAGGTGTTCTTGAAGAGGAGCCTGAGCCTGCAAAGAAGATAAAGAAAAGTGACTTAGATGCAACTTAATTAGCTATGGATGAAGAGGTTGCAAGACAGGTTAATGCTAAATTGTAAGCAGAGTTAGAAAGAGAAAGGGTCGCTGCTAAAGAAGCTACTCAGGATGTCTTAGCTAGCGAGTTTGATGAAATCCAAGCAAGGATGAATGCAGATACTTTTAGCTGAAAGACTTTAAGAGGCAAAAAGGGAACAATTCACTGTTTAACAAAGAGCTAAATTTTTGCATGATACTATTATAGCTCAGAGGAAGTTTCTTACATAACAAAGAGCAGTAGCTATCAGGAGCAAACCTCTCACTAAAACCCAGTTAAGAAATCAGATGATAACTTTCTTAAAGCATGTGGGAAGATATACACACAGTAAACTAAGAAATAAGAAGTTTGAAGAAGTTTAAGTTTAGTATGAAAAAGCAAAGAAGTCCATTCAAGACTTTTTTCTTATTGGTTTTGCTGAAGATGAAAGATTGATAGAGAAGATGAATAAGAAGGCAGCTGATCAAGATACTTCAAAGAAGGAGAAGGTTCTTGAAGAACCTGACAGTACTAAAATGGAAGTTAAGAAAGAAGAAGTTAAGGAGAGTACCAGGAAGAGACCAAGTACAATATTAAAGATGAAGGTAAGAAAGAAGGCAAGGAAGCAAACACATGCTGATAGTGATGCTTCAAAGAAGAGAAAAGGAAGTCCAAGAATGAAAAGAATGTCTAAGAGGAAGAAGACAGATTCTGACCTTGAAGAAGAAGAGCATCTAAAGACTTTTCTGAAGATAGTTCCAGATGAAGAAGGAATAATAAATTATGAAGTCCTGGAGAAGAGATTTCCAATTATTAACTGGGAATCAAAATTCTATGATTTTGACAGATGATTGTAAAATTTTTAACACAATATATTATATTAATACACAAAAGTATAGAGAATAATTCCCAAAGTAGCCCTCTAGGAAAATTCGTATACAAATATATAATAATAATATACGTATGTTTACCGGGAAGTATGCTTTCCCGGGTCGTTTCCCCAACGACTTATGAAATTGAAACTCCTCGCTTTAGTTTGGATTATGATTTGAATAAAAGAAAAAAGAGATTTGATTATCTATAACTATTAATTAAAAGTAACAATTAAAATAAGAACACAAAAGCAATTAAACACTTAAAACAATGAACTGGAAACAAATAAAACGCAACAAATAAACAAGTACACTACAATTAACTCCTAAAAATGCAAACTAAATTTCTAAACCTAAAATAAGACTAAATAAAATTTTAAGAAAAAGAAAAATATTTTTTT
>BQNB010020946.1:41185-64861 GCA_026074375.1 Tanacetum coccineum | reverse complement strand
CAAAGAAAATGCAGGAGCTATGATCCACGTAATTGATAAACAGCTAAAGACCAGGAGGATTATGTAGAGTTTGGATAAATTTGTTGGTGGGAGACCGTACGAGGGTGACTTGCTACTGCTGCAAAGGACCATATAATGTATCATATGATATCCTCATCATAATCAAGTCAAACCTTGTACATAATAAATATCTTGTGAAATTTGTAAATATGTAGTGTAGATATTTAGGTGATGTTAAGGAGTGCTCGAGTACAAAATTTTCAAGAATTTCTTAGTAAATTCAAAAAAATTCAACTTATTGTACTCATCATTGTCTTATATACCCTCAAAAATTAAGGGGGAGCTTAAAATGTTCCTTATAGATTGTTTGTAACATTTTGTCCCCGAACGTTTAATCAATTGATATCCAAAATATCAAGGGATTAACATTTTGGATAAAGGGAGAAAATGTGATTAAACTGAATCTAATTTGTATCGAAATATGATTGTATTAAATGGACCCAATGCACTCCAACCCTTAGCATGTACTATGATCACAGTGCACATGTTAAGGGGGAGCTTTTAGTGATAATGAAAAACTCTCAAAGTGTAAATCTTTTGATATATATAAAACACTTTGATTGAAATTTTCAATGATTTTGGTTTTGATTGAGATGGAATACCTAAAAGACCGACCATGTAACTTAAATTGTATGGAGATATGATAGGTAGGATAAGGTATAAGGTATTCAATCCCATGAATCCCAACCAGAACCATAGAGATCACTCAGGATATCCACTAGTTAGTGTAGAAGTCCTTAGGTATGATACAAAAGGAGAAAAAGTGAGAATCGGGAAAAGTGCCGACTGAGATGGAGCTAACACTGGAACAAACCCAACAAGGTGTTAGTTATGAAGTCTCGGTAAGCATTGAAGGGGTTGAAGAATGAAAAAGAAATGTAAGGATAAAGGGTGTAAAGAAAGAAGCCCTCCATACACTTAGGCAGAAACCGGGTCAATACATAATCTGTCAGAAACACTAAGGTGTTGTCTGACATTGAAGACAGTCATGGACCCAGTGACGCTATGCACAACCCTCCCTAGCCACTCAAGGTCTCTCAACAGACTCTTGTTTCATTTCTCACGGAGATTACACGCATTTCTATCAACTTTCTCACTCCAAGTTAGTTGATATTGAAAAGGTGGCAGTCTGCTCCAGCCTCCGATCACTAAAAGCAAAGTGCACAATTGAGTCTAGAGCCAAAAGAGATCATCCATAAATCTCATTAGGACACTTGTCAAATTATGCTTGTTTACTCACACAATGTGAATAACAAGATATACATTTAGAGTCCTACGCATTATCCTTGTGATTTTGCCAGAACATCCGAGTGATATAAATCACAGTGAAGATGGAAATCCTGCTTGAGCCAACATCAAACAAGCTCATGGTAGGTGACTTGTGCGATTCTATATGAATCAAACTTATGACAACTGGAAAGAAACGATGGTGCGATTCTATAAGAATTAAACTTGTTCCAGGTTATGAATTGCCGAGTGATGATGAATTTTGAAATGATTAACACTCTTGATGTGTCACAAACCCACTTTAGCAAGTGACACGTCGATTGATTTTCAAATCGATTTTTTATTTCAATCGGTGAGATAGTAATTCGCTGGTTCACTCTTATCGTTTTGATGAATCTGATACACATGTGTTAGAAAGACTCAATGCTTCAGCTAGAAATCCTATCAAGGAGATTCTTTTTAAATTGAATCTACCTGATTACAGGTCGATCCTCACGGATTCTAAGGTTACTCCAACCAAACACGGGCGAATGACAAAGCCATATTCATCCCCCCTTTATTGCTAACTGTTTTAATGCAGGTTACTTAAAGATGGAGGTGAAGGTACCTGATTCAAGCTGACTCACAAGATTCATAACCATATGCTCATACCCAACTGACAACCATAAAGACATCATGAAAGCTCAAGTACATGTTTTAAGACTTCCGCTACTCTGATACCGTACGTCTTTCTTGAAGTGAAGAAGTATTAAAGTCAAAGAATTTCTAAGAAGTTTTTGTCACACTAATACCGAACGTCTTTCTCGAAAGTAACGATGTGTTAAGTTAAAGAGTTTCAAGAAAGATGCAATATTAAAGCTTTTCAAGTCAACAATCAAGAAAGGTATGAGCATGTCGGTCCAGAAGTCACAAGTTCACAAGATGGCAAAGTTTACAAGATGACGTAAAGATATTATGCTTGGTTGATGATCTCAAGGTGTTCAAGATCACATTCAAGTCAAGATAAGAAAACAAGCTCAAACCTAAAGTCAATAATCACTACATCAAATCATAAGTTAATGGTCGAAGTTAAACGAGCTCAAGACTAAAGATAAAGCATAGTATGCTAGGTTTAAGTTTTTGTAAAATGGAGTGACCTCCTTTAGGGGGAGATTGTTAGAAACACAAAAGTGTCAGCCACTTCCATAGATAACAGTTGTTAGCTCGTTAAGCAATTTTTGAAAACTTACATAGTTAGTTAGCAAAAGCCCATGGATTAATCCATGCAAGCCCAAGCCCATGTTCCATTTGT
Organism: Tanacetum coccineum; assembly: GCA_026074375.1. Classification (NCBI taxonomy): domain Eukaryota; kingdom Viridiplantae; phylum Streptophyta; class Magnoliopsida; order Asterales; family Asteraceae; genus Tanacetum; species Tanacetum coccineum. The sequence continues at coordinate 62,283 of BQNB010020946.1, read as the reverse complement.
AAGTATAAATACACCTCTTCATGCCTTGGAGAGGTGGTTGGTTGGTTGTATTTTCACATAGTAATGCATTTCATGTTCTTATCTTTCTCTCTCTAAAATACTTCTTTCCTTCCCACTTTCTCTCTCTAGTTCTTGTTGTTAGAGATTACTAATATTCTTCATTCTCAAACACCTTTTCTCATCATCAAAATGTTTCACTTTATTCCCCATTTCCTTTACAAGTTCCAAATTCTTTGTCTTAATCGTTGAACTTGTAATGGAAATCTTTGAAACGTTTGATTCATATTCTTGCTTGATCATTTCAAAAAATTTCTCAAGAGAATTATCATGTTTTAAAAACTTAAACTTTGTTTCAAGTCTTTGTTTTAAAACATCATTTGAAGCCAACAAATCATTATACTCTTTTTGCACCGAAGAAGACACTTTTTCCAGAAATTCATATTTAGCCAAAAACATTCGTTTGTCTTCTTCAAAAAGAATGATTTGTTGTTTCATCTCTTGATCTAAAATCTGAAGTTTATCCACAAGTTCCGAAACTTGGGATTTTATTTGATCAATGTCTTTTAACAACACAGATTCTTTAGTCTCGTATACTTTTTCAAGATTATTCAACTCATATTTTCTAGATTTTAGATCTTGATTTTCAATTTGCAAACTTTTTATTTCATCTTTTAAGCTCTCAATTTCTTTTAACGCAAAATATTTTTCATCTGAAAAACGTACAACCAATTCAGCAGTTTCTTTTCCTTGTGTTTGCAAACTCAAAATCAAATCCTTTTCTGAGTTATCTTGTGTGTCATGAACTATTTCTGAATCAAACTCAGATGGTACCTCATAAAATGCCTCAGATTGTTCTTCTAACAATTGTATTTTCTCACACTGATCAGAAATCAATTCATCTCTTTCTCTCAAAGTTACTTCTGTAAGTGCACGCGCCTTATATAACTCTTCAACCGATAAATTCAAACTTTCATTTACACTCTTAAGTTCCTCAACTTGCACTTGACGACTTTGACACATTGTACAAACAACGACTTTTGACTTTAAATGTTCATTTTCACTCCGAAATTCTTTAACGTAGCGCTCGAAGATTTTGAACCGTTGTAAAATCAACAATCTTTGACTTCAGATGTTCATTTTCAGAATCCTTTTTACGTAGACACTCTTTTAGCTCTAAAATTGTCGTTTGTTGAATCTTAACAGTGTTATTCAGCTCAGCTAATTGACCACTCATCGTGTCAAGTGAATCCTCTTGCTCTTTAATCTTTTTAGTATATTGTCTGTCATTATCGTAAAGCGAAGAAAAAGTGATCATATATTTTTTGTTTTCTTTTTCGAGTTTTTCACACTTTTCTTTATACGATTCGAGACTCGACTTATCCCAACTATTCATATACATGATGAACAAATCCGATACACTCGATTAGTTAAATCTAACTCACCCAAAGAAAAATTAATATCTCATAAACGACAATTATTTAAGCTCAATTAAAAAAACGTAGACAAAAAAATAATCCTCTCAAAAATTAACACTAAAAAAATCAAACACAATTTATAAAAAAAATATAATTTGTTTTTGTTTTTAAAAAAATAATAATATTTGTGATACCACAAAATCTTATCCTTTTGGCGTTAGTGTATTACAAAAAAATGCCAATCCAAGTCGTTATAAGAAATTCTTGGTGAGAAAAAAATAAGGCCCAAAATCAATACCAGTCCAAGTTCAGCCCACTCATTTGAAACCCTAAAAACACCTATATAGAACTATCTTAATCATTCAACCCTAATATTTTCTCTTGCTAGAAAAAACGCAGTCAAGACTGTCCTAATATTTCTTCGACTCTCTCACTACCCAATCCAATCTTATAACTCCTTATACAATACGCAGCCCCATCCACCTTTCTTTAATTTTATCACAACCAACAAAAAAAAATACGCCACCACAAAGTCTTACTTTTTTTTTCTTTCGATTTACACAAAATGACACTCACACTTGTATCACACAATGAACACAAACACAATATTTTCTTTGTTTCTTTCAGTTTGATATACCACAAGGATGACTACAAGATTTTGTTCAAGAAAATAAAAGGTAGGTTTTTCTTATTTTTTTATGCTCGTTTTTGATTTTATATCGAAAGAAAGAGGGTTAAAACAAATTTGTTTTGATCTTTCTTTATTTTCGAATATTAACAAGAGAAGCTAAGCTTAAAAAAAAAATTCGTTCTTGATTGATTTTTTTATGAATCGAAACAAATAAGGAAGATTTGGAAACTTGATGTTCTTGTTCTTTCTTTTTCAGTTTTCAAAAATTAAAAGAAGTAAAAAGACTTCTAAAAGATTGATGATGATATGGGTTTCTTGCTTTGTGAAGATCTTGATAGATCTGTATATCTCAAAGGAGATATGAATTAAACCCAAGCTAAGATCTCGTATCTTTTCTTTTTCGTTTTTTAATAAACTTTCTGTTTGGAAATGATTGTTTTGTGGAAAGAGATGGTGAAAAGGTAAGACATGGAGTTTGTTTGAATGATGATTAGAGGTTGGTTGTGTTGATGTAGATCTAGTTGTGCGTGTGTTTTATTATTACATATCTGTGATGGTTTGTGTTCACACACTCAAAATCTTGAAAGATTAGTACCACGTGAACAGATCTGAGATCTTTATGTCGTTTTTCTTATTTTAGTTATGTTTCTTGTTTAGATCTGAGTAAAAGAATAATAGTTTTGTTTTATAAAAATGGTAGATCGGTTCCTTGTAAAAAATGATAGATCGGTTTGAACTAGATGATAGATCGGTTTCGTCTTTTGAGTTGTTCGGTTCCTGCTATTGTTGGTAGATCGGTTTATGCTTTTGATTTGATTTGTTGGTTCCTTCTTTTGATTTCCAAAAAGCGCTCTTTGACTTTGAACAAAAAGTCAAACTTGTTACAAAATTTGTTACAAAGTTTGTTACAAATCAGTTACAAAAATAGTTTTCAGATCTGAAAAAATAAGCGTTTTTTTAAGCAAATAAGCACTCTGAATAAGCACGCAAACAAACAAGCAGACTGAATAAGCACCACAATAAGCTGCAAATGACCTTATAAGCTGATAAGCACAATCAGATTAACAATAAGCACAGATATAGCTGATAAGCACAGTTTTCGCAGAAATAAGCTCTAAATAAGCAAAAAGCTCACGGAATAAGCACATATTAACAATAAGCACGAAACAAGCTAAAATCTGACTGAAAAAGCAGAATAAGCAATAGACTGACATAAAAAGTAGAAATAAGCAGAAATAAGCAAATCAACTTGAATAACCACGAATAAGCACATAATAAGCACTAATATACGCTGATAAGCATAGAATAAGATGTAAATCTAAATTAATAAGCACGAATAAGCACAAAATAAGCTCAATAAGCACTAATAAGCAAATCCTCGATCTCACAAACACAATCAAACACTAAAAATAAGCACTAATCTACAATCATTGGCTCTTGATACCACATATTAAGCATATAGATCTTGATTGATGACTAGTGTGTGTAAATGAAGGTGTAATAGTGTGTGTGTTTAGAGAGAGAAATACCTAATTTGCCTTTTTGATTTAAAATGAATTGATACAACATAACCTTGGCATAAATACTATTTATACCCCTTGGTTAACTATCCTTATTGAACTTTCCTAACTTAACACTTCTAGTCCCTGTACTTATTAAAGTACTTACTAGTAGGTCATTTCTCTATTTCTAACAAGTTATCATACTAATATTTTTTAGATCAGTGATGAAGCGATATCGTAATGAACTCCTAGTAGGCTTTTAAATCAGGGATGAATACACACTAACCCTCCTAAAAGCTCACAAGTTTCAATATGAAATTTTAGATCACGTTGAGTAACTATGAAATTTTAACTAAAAATGAAATCTTTTTTTAATGAAGCCTTGTAGTCTTATAAATGGTGAAGTCTTACAATAAATATATTAGTATGAAAAAAATTATATGAGGAATGCTAGAACAATTTTTTTTTACACAAAAGACCCACACAGATGACATGACATTCATATTATTGGATGTAAATGAAGAGAAAGAGAACTAAAAAGAAATTAAAGAATACCACGCAATAGGTGACAAAGTTATTTTAAGTTGATTTTTATAATATTTAAGCTCAAGCATTTCACACAAAATTTTAACATATCATGATTTCACAAAAATCAAGCACGACAAGTTTGACATGACCGCATGATGGGAGAAGATGAAACATCGTGTTAGATGGTCCATCAAATAAATGTTTAGCCTCAAAATATAAAGTCGAACAAGGAAACTCAGTCTTATATTGATATTAGTCTTGGTCATTGGCTAAAAGGGAGTCGGGCTTCGTGATATTAAACAAATATTGTAATAGCGTTGCGGGCTAAAGCCCAAAACCCGAGCCGGCCCAACAACACTACACCTAGGCGTCACCCTAGGTTAGTAAGAAAGTATAAATACCCCTCTCCACTCTTGGAGAGGGTGTTGGTTCATTTGTAACTTTTCATTTGCAAGTAATCCTTCCATCTCTACTCTCTCTCTAGTTTCTCTATCTACATTTCTTCACATCTTCTTTCTTAATTTCTTGTTCATATTATGAAGTGTAAGTTATTATAGTGGAACCGACATTTGGTATCAGAGCCAAGGGGATAACAAGTTGTGTTCGTGTGGTTTAGTTTTTTTTGGTTCGAATTTTTTTTTCTATCAAAAGTGTGATTTTGATCTTCCTAACTACTCAAGGTTTAATCTTGTTTAAAGTTTAGAATGTATTAATCTTTCATTTTTGTTGTTTTCATAAAATTCGGTTTGTTTTTGAGTGAAAAAAAACTGTTCCGAATTTGATAAAAAGTTTACTGAAAAAGAAGTACAATCGAGTTTGTCAAAATTAAAAAATATAGTACATCGAGTTTACTTATTTATATCGAGAATGGAAAAGGAGAACACATAAAGAGGCCTAACTCAAGTGGTTTGTGTGGGAGTGTTAATACTTCACACTGGTGGTCTTGTGTTCGATTCCCACTTATGATACTTCTGTGTTATTTTTTAATATACCGAATTTGCTAAGTATTTGTAACATCGAGTATGTCTAATACCGAGTATGGGAAGAACTAACACAAATTCTCTTTAGCTTAGTTGGTTGTGGCTGTGTATTGTGATTGAAGTGATCACGTGTTCGATGCTTGGCAATAGAAAGTTTTTTTTTATTTTTATCTATTTTGAACGAAAAATTTGAACAAGTAACAACCGCTTAGTGGTTGTTTGTCTTTTATTATTACTGAATTTGAGTTGTACCCCTAATTTGTTAAGAAAGTCATATTGTTCAGAAATCGAGTTGTAATAGTGCACACGTTTTCAGTTTTAACGAAAAGTGTGTTCTAGGATTTCATTTCATTTTCGGACATTAGCATAAAAGTTGTAATATCTACACAATTCTCGGTTTCATCGAGTTTTAAGTTAGGAGAGTTATTATTGACTTTTTGTAATAGGCAAATTGTTAGAAAATTTCCATTTGTAACTTTGATCGAATTTGCCACGACGATTTGTCTGAGAATTTCCTACCGAGAATTGATTTGCCCAGGCATTGATTTGCTCAAGAATTTCATCTGAGATTGATATTTGACTTATCCGACAAATTATTCCGAGTTTGATCTTAGACTTGTCCAAGAAACCTTCCGAGTTTGCTTTACCGAGTTTTTTACCGAATTTGCTTTACCGAGTTTTTACCGAATTTGCTTTACCGATTTTGTTACCGAATTTGTTACCGAATTTGATACCGAATTTGCTTAATCAAATTTGTAAATCGAACCTGTAACATCAAGACAAAACCACAACACAACTTTATCATTTTAAGATCCTACATAATCTTTTTCACTTTATAATTCAACAATCATTCATCATGACTACTCTAATCACAACTTCCACAACTGACAGTCAAATGCATAACAACATAATGGCAGCTGGTTTAAGGGATCGTCCACCAATGCTTGCAACAGGACGATATGCACAATGGCGATCACGGTTCTTACGATATATTGATACAAGACCAAATGGTGATGCCTTACGGAAGTGCATTCTTAAAGGTCTTTACACTCCAACGATTGTCACAACACCAGCTGTTCCTGCAACAGAGGATTCTCCAGCAGTTCCTAAACAAGCAACAGTCAAGACAGTTATGAATATGACTCCTGAAAACAGAGCTCATTTTGAATCAGAAAAAGAAGCGATTCATTTGATATTGACTGGAATCGGAGATGAAATATACTCAACTGTTGATGCATGTCAGACAGCTCAAGAAATGTAGGAAGCCATCGAAAGGCTACAACAAGGTGAATCACTCAATATTCAAGATGTCAAGACAAACCTATTTTTTGGAAGTTTCGTCAATTCAATCTCTCACGATGAGAAACTATGATTCTTACTACACTAATCTACAAGATGATGAATGAAATGATCATAAACAATTTGACAGTTGCAACGATGCAAGTTCATGTTCAATTTCTTCAACAACTTCAACCAGAATGGTCAAGATTTGTCACAATTGTGAAGCAACATCACAAGTTGGATGAAGTTTCATACCATAAGCTCTTTGACATTCCTGAAACAATACCAAAGGAATTAATGAAACTCCGTCTGAAAGAATGCCAAGAATACTAACACCATTTAGCACTTTGAGCTACTATGCCTACAAGCCATTTTCAAGACCTTTTTACCAACATCAAAACCTCACAAAACATATCAACCAACATCAATAGCTTCACTTCCAACCAGATCCTTATGCAACTTATAGATACAAAGGCAACCGAGATAGCCAAAAACCAACACAACACCATCAGAGTCGGCTTCTGAAGAAGACAAGTGATCACTGAACAAGCTCAGAAGGATAAAGACATGCAGAAAATTTGGCTCTCATTGCAACGTAACTTCAAGAAACTCTACAAACCTATCACTACCAACAACAACCCTCAGGACGTCCTCAAACACAGAAACAAAATGAGTGATTCACTCAAGGTACTAGAATGACAATCAGACTGACAGTTTAGGAATCATAGGGTATACAATGTTGTTGTGGTTAGGGAACTGTTAGTGTGGGTCCATAGTTGCAACAATCTGGGATACAGTGGTTATAACTGCAAGGAATTTGGTCAAAATGCTAAGGAATGCATAAAGCCAAAACGAGGTTAAAGACTCCACATAAAAAGGGAAAAGATGTTCTGTGTAAACAAGCTGAGAAAGGTGTTCAACTTCAAGCAGAGCAATCTGACTGGCATAGCAGATCGACGGATTAAGAAAATTTGATGAACAAGAGTTTGGAAGCACAACACAGCTACATGCAAGATCAGGAGGATCCTAATGCAGACTCAGGACTGATTCGAAGCCATTGGACAAGGTACAATACGATACTGACGATAAGTGTTTGCCCAAGACATACAACATTTTGAGCAATCTGCATCCATTATAACACATGTTTAGTGGAAACTGGTGATATAATGTCATTTCCTGACCTCACTCGGGATTTGTAATAATGGTATTGAGGAAGACCAAATGATGTAGAATGTAATGGATGAGCGTGGATGCACTTGGCCTAATTTAATTGCTAATTTAAAACATTGATGTCATGAAATAAAAAGATTCAAAAGCAATTAAAGAAAGCAAATGCAACATTGACTCAAGAGTTGACTGAGTGCAAATCTATTCTTGCAGAAACGAAGTAGAATCTCAGGGGAATCTAATAGTAATCAAGATAGTTGCTAGTTTCACTTCAAATAAACAGATAAGTTTGAGCGGTATCAAGGCCTTTAATGAACGTACAGTTTGACTATGACAAACTTGAACGAAGGTTAAATACACTCTAGACTAATAGTTCCCAAGAAATTAAACATAAAAAGAATTTTAAAAAGGAAGCATAATGAAAAATTCTGGTTGATCAAAGAGAAACACGATGAGTTAGTCAAACAGAGTCTTTTAACAAAGTCACATTACGAAGGTCTTGTCAAGGAGAAAACAAAGGTAATAACAGATTTGAAGCTTAAGGAAGAAAAAAAATTTTGAGCAAAATGATTTCATGGAAAACCAGTAAAGTATTTTGAAGAAATTGTTTACAAACAGGAGTCAATCAATCCAAACCATTTCATATTTAGCACCCAATGCCCTACATTTAATGGAAGGAACCTACCTTTGTTGCCAATCTAAGTACCTTGTCCAAAAGGCTCAAAATGGCGATTACCATGATTGTATGGCGATCCCACATAACCAATCTGATCCTGCAAACAGAATCGTCCCCTTCGGGAAGAGACTCTGACTCTTGATAAACGAGAGTCGATCAAAATTGAATAAAGACTTAGTGAAACCTTTTGACTACACAATGTTAAATAGTCTTTATGAAATTTTTAAACCCCCGACTCAGCATTATGAAATTCAGTTCACAGGCAAATGAAATAAGAAAGAAAATGTAGAGAAAATCATTTGTGAAAACAAAATAAATAATATTTCAAAAACATAGATTTCTTACCAGTGTCAAAATAAAATAAACAAAAGTCTATAGACAAGGCATATAATGTCGAGACAGAATAACATTAATCAAACTGAAACAAATTGTCGATCAAGCATGGGTAAAACACTTTCACACGACCATTCTTTCATCTCTTCGTAACCCACTTGCGCAAGAGATGAATTCCTAGTAAGACATGTTTGATGCCCCTTTGCCCTTAAGACTCCATAATGATATTTTCGCATATTGTACATGAACTTAAGCTAAGAAAAATAAAAAAAATGCATGCAGATTAAAGTAATGTTGAATCTCTTGAAGATGACTTGATTAACTTGAATCTGATAAAGGCAGAATTTCCACAACGTATTATATGCTTTGCAAGAATGTGTGTCTAAAGTTTATATTTTCTTAATTGCAATCTTCCATCTGATTTTAGATGAGATCACTGACTTACAATGCCTATATCTTCATAAAGTTAGGAATGTGACGGTCCTGCAACAAAAGCTTTCTTGAACAAACTGAATTTGTAAGTAAAGAAGATATCACACTGAGCATTTACAGAGTTTTGCTAAATTAGAAAAACACTCAATTATCTTGAAATCGCTTTAACAAGGAATTTCAAGAACAACTGAAAAATGACACATTTTGCCAAAGAAAAAAGCGTTAAATATATTTTTCGAAAGGAAACGCGAACAATATTGTTTGAAATACAAGATTGAAAGCTCAACTGCAAGACAAGAACATGCAATAATGAGTTAAGAAACTCATTAAAAAATGCAAAGAAAATCTATGGACACAAAAGTTTGATAAACCATCAGTTGTTCGACAACCAAATGCCAAAGGATTCTAAAAACCCCTCAGTTTTTAGGAAAAACTCGTCTCCTTTTTCAGACTCTCTTGAGAGAAAATTTTTGCAAGAAAAAGTCGTTATTTAAACACTAATGAGTCAAAGTTTTATCAAAAACAGTCACCCACATAGTTTGCCTCAAAAACAACGCAAGCTGTAAGAAACACAAATGTGATTAAACCAGGCATGTATCGAATTGCAAGTAGTACCACACAAACTAGAGCACCACAGTTGAATCAGACTTCTAGGAATACTAATCCTCGCGTATCTACATCTACAGGAGTAGCTCACAAAACTAATGTTAGCAGACCACAGCCTAGGAGCAATCAAATGAAAGATAAGGTCGTGCCAAACACTAGTCATGTGAAGTTTAAGAAGACTGAAGTAGAAGAACACCCTAGGATTTCTAGTATTTCTAATCAAACAAAGTCTGTAACTGCGTGTAATGACAGTTTAAATTCCAGAACTTCGAATGTTAATGCTGTTTGTGCTACTTGTGGAAAATGTGTGTTTAATTCGAATCATGATGCTTGTGTTTCTAAGTTTTTGAAAGACGTGAATGCTAGAACTAAGAAGCCTAATGTAGTGCCTATTAGTACTAGAAAACCCAAAAGTCAAGCGAACAAATCTGTTGCAACACCCCATAAGAAAACAGTTGCATCAGAATCCACTATCACAAATTCAAAGAGTTACTATAGGATGTTGTATAAGAAGACTAATAAGGCGTGGAAATGGTGGATAGCACAACAATGCCCATCAGCATATACATGGGTTCCTAAGACAAAAAGGAAATGGGTACCTAAAGTTAGGAACGAAAGTGTGACTAAGAAAGTTAGTTTTTCCATAGATAATGTATCTAGGATAACTAATGTCTTAAAACTCACAAACACTTTAGGATCCAATTTGTCATGTATTCCATCGTCCTCTAATTCTCTTGCAGATTGTACAACTCATCCTATTCATTGTTGACTCTGGATGCACAAAGCACATGACGGGCAATCTATCTCTGCTGTGCAATTTTGTTGAAAAATACTTGGGTACCGTTCGTTTTGGCAATGATCAATTTGCTCCAATTCTTGGTTATGGAGATTTGGTTCAAGGAAATATCACGATCAAAAGGGTTTACTACGTCGAAGGTCTCAATCACAATCTTTTCTCGGTTGGTCAATTCTGTGATGCGGATTTGGAGGTTGCATTTCGGAAATCTACGTGTTTTGTTAGAGATCTTCAGGGAAACGACTTACTAACCGGTAATCGTGGAACTGATCTCTATACAATTTCTCTTCAAGAAACAACTTCATCAACTCCAATCTGTCTCATGGCTAAAGCATCACCAACTCAAGCATGGTTATGGCATCGAAGACTTTCTCATCTCAACTTCGACTACATCAACTTGCTTTCAAAGAAGGATGTTGTGATTGGTTTACCAAAACTGAAGTATGTCAAGGATCAACTATGTTCCTCTTGTGAAGTAAGTAAAGCAAAACGAAGTTCATTCAAGTCAAAGACTGTTCCAAGTTCAAAAGGACGGTTAAATTTGCTTCATATGGACTTATGTGGTCCAATGCGGGTTGCTAGCATAAATGGGAAGAAATATATTCTGGTAATTGTCGATGACTACTCAAGATATACTTGGACACTCTTTCTACGTTCCAAGGATGAAACACCAGAAGTTTTAAAAGACTTTCTCACGATGATCCAAAGAAATCTTCAAGCCCCTGTAATTTCTGTTCGCACTGACAGAGGCACTGAGTTCTTAAACAAGACACTTAATGCATTCTTTAAAGAAGAAGGAATTGAGCATCAAACTTCTACACCATGAACACCTGAACAGAACGACGTTATTAAAAGACGAAACCGCACTCTTGTTGAGGCTGCTCGAACGATGCTTTCAGCTTCTAAACTTCCTTTATTTTTTTGGGCTGAAGCAATTGCAACCGCATACTATACTCAAAACAGATCAATCATCATCCCAACTCATGAGAAAAAGGCATATCACATCATTAATGACAAAAAAACCCTCAATTAAACACCTTCACATCTTTGGTTGCACTTGTTACCTAACCAGAGATGGTGAGAACTTGGATAAGATAAAAGAAAAAGGGGATCCGTATATTTTGGTGGGATACTCCACTCAGTCAAAGGGATATCGTGTCTACAACAAGAGAACAATGTTGATAGTTAAATCCATACATCTTAGATTTGATGAGATCAAAGAGATGTCTGAGCGTCCGTTTGCTATTGACCACTTTAGGCCTACGATCCCCAACACAAAAGGCGTCAGATATGACACCCCTGACCCCGCACCAGAAACTACAAAATGTTTTCTTTTCTCCTTTAGCAGATACAACAAACATTCCATCACAAACAACAAGGTTGGATCTTCTTTTCGTCCCTTTGTACACGATGACTTTTACAATGATGGTACTTCTCAGTGTCAATAAGTCTTCTTCTCCCCACCGACAATTCATTCAAAAAAGACATGCTACCATGTTAAAACGCCATATTCAACTTACATCAGAACGACAAACTCCAAAAATGTTCATGCTGAGGAAAACAACTATAATCAAGCAGATTTACCAATACCTTTCTGTACACCCTGGTACAAGAAATGCAAGTCTTCTCACGTAAATCTTGGTAATTCAAATCGCATATAAACCTTCAATCAACCTCAGAATTCCGAATACCATGGACTAAAGATCAACCCGATAACTCAAAGTTCCGTTGGCAATCCATCCAAGCCGAGTGCAAACAAGACAAATCCAAGCTAGTGCAAACAAGATGACAACTTGCAACCGATCCTGAAATGTGTATGTTCGCACTCACCGTGAGCACTGCTGAATCGAAAAACATTAAGGAGGCAATGGCTGATTCTGCATGGATAGAAGCAATGCAGAAAGAACTTCATCAGTTTGACAGACTACAAGTCTGGGAACTCGTTGACAAACCTTTTGGTAAGAACGTAATCAAGCTAAAGTGGTTATGGAAAAACAAAAAAGATGAAGACCAAACTGTAATTTACAACAAAGCACGACTTGTAGCAAAGGGTTATGCTTAGGAAGAGGGTATTGATTTCGAAGAATCATTTACTCCAGTTTCTCGCTTGGAGGCTGTCAGGATTTTTGTAGCATATGTTGCACATAAGTCTTTTCCATTTTATCAGATGGATGTGAAAACGGAATTTCTTAATGGTCCATTGAAAGAGGAGGTTTATGTTGCACAACCAGGCGGATTCTTTGATCCTGATCATCCAGACAAAGTTTACCATCTAAGGAAAGCTCTATATGGATTAAAACAAGCTCCGAGAGCCTGGTATGATGAACTCTTAAAAGTCCTGATTTCCAAAGGTTTTACTAAAGGTATCATTGACCCGACCCTATTCATGATAAAATACGGGGAGGATATTCTACTTGTGCAAATTTACATTGATGACATTATTTTTGGTTCCACAAACCCTAAATTTTTAAAACGTTTTGAAAAATTAATGCACGATAGATTTGAGATGTCCTTAATGGGGGAAATGAAATTCTTTTTAGGACTTCAAATCCACCTATCCCCACGTGGTAATTTTTTCAATCAGGCCAAATACACTTTAGAGATTATTAAAAAACATAGTATGGAAAAAGGACAAAGCATTGGTACACCAATGGCTACAAAACCTAAATTAGACACAGACTTTAGTGGTGAACCCGTAGACCAAACTGACTACCATAGTAAAATTAGGTCACTCATGTATCTAACATCTAGTAGACCAGACATAGTGCAAGTTGTATGTTATTGTGCAAGATATCAAGCAAGATCGACTGAAAAACACCTCAAAGAGGTAAAAAGTATCTTTCGATACTTAAGAGGTACCATTAACATGGGACTCTGGTATCCTAAGGGTTTTGGCTTTGAACTTACAGCTTTTTCAGATGCCGATCATGCCGGTTACGTTGATACTAGCAAAAGCACTTCTGGAGGAATATAGTTCCTAGGTGATAAGTTAGTCAGCTGGATGTCAAAGAAGCAAGACTATACTGCAATGTCATCCACAGAGGCTGAATACGTGGCGTTATCTGCAAGTTGTGCTCAAGTAATGTGGATGAGGACACAGCTTCAAGATTATGGCTTCAACTACAACAAAATACCGTTTTATTGCGACTCTCAGTCTGCCATAGCAATCTCATGCAACCCCGTGCAACACTCTCTTACCAAGCACATCCATACTCGGTATCATTTCATCAAGGAACAGGTTGAAAATGGTATAATGGAATTGTACTTTGTCAGAACTGAATACCAATTGGCTGATATGTTTACTAAAGCCTTATCCGAAGATAGGTTTCAGTATCTTATCAGGCGAATTGGTATGAGATGTTTGACTCCAGCAGAACTGGAGGTTCTGACAATTGAATCTGCTTGATACTTCATCAAACATCAACATGTAAATATTTTTTATAAAAAGAAAAATACAAAAATATAAAATTTCAAAAAGAAAAATACAAAAATATAAAATTTCAAAAAAGAAAAATATAAAAATATAAAATTTCAAAAAGAAAATACAAAAAAATATATTCTTCTCGACATGTCTCTTGGAATCGATAACATTTACGTACCTAGAAATGTTGATTAACATCGACACGGGCGTGTAAATGAAGTTCGAACAGGAGTTTCAAAAGTTTTCAAAACATGTCATTTCTAATTTTTCTAGATGACTTGTAATCACTCTCAGATTGCAACTCGGACCCGAACGACAAAGGAGAGTGTACGCATAAGTGCGCTTTATTTTGCCGTTAGAAGTGATAGTATTCAGACATTTCGTTTTTTTTTCATAAAGTTGAACATAATTTTTCTAAGAATTTCTCAATGATGATTCAAAACTATTTCAAAATTGTACTTTTCTTTGTGTGTTCAAAAACATCCATCACTCTCATGAGTGTTTTACAAGACTTAATTATTCTTGTCATTTGGTGTCATTTTTTATAATGAGTCAAAGGTTGAGATGGAAGTTTCTTCGAAAAAACAATGTTTTATTGATTGTTGGATACATACATGAACATGTCAATTCTTTGTAGTACCTACACATTATAAAAAGGTATCTTAATTACATCAAAGGATTAACTATACTATTAAGAGAGGATTGATTTGTTATATAAGATGATTTGGTGTTGAGCCATAATTTTTCAAGAATTCTTCGATTGAAAAATTATATAATCTTTCAAAATTATGTGGCTTCAACATGCTAACCCTAAATTTTATATTCATTTTAATCTTGGTATATTACGTTTTTGAGTGTCAAGCAATGTAAAAATGTAGGGTGAGCACGTTAATGTTCCATGTAATTCATGCTAAGTAAAAGTTTTCTACATGGTATTTCTAGACAAATTTTAATCACATAAAAAGGTATTCAAAATACTATAGTGAATTAGGCTATTTTAAAAGATAAGGGAGGAAATGTATTTTAAAATGTGATCTTAAAATAATATGTGATCTTTACGGACTACAATAGTGTTGATACTTCGAAAATGGTTTTTTGGTTTCGTTTCTATCCTACATAATGATTATTTCATGACTGATTTCTGATGTCTTTTTGGTGGTTAAGGTTAGGTATTTGTCCGCTGATCCAACCAGTAGAAGTAACCAGAGGGTTCTACCCAAGGGAACACTCCGGTTAGTTAGATATAGCAAGTCCTCTAGGTATGATTAGAGATGAATGTGTATAAGGAAGTATGGCGAATAAGATTGATGCTAACTCTGGTACAAACTAACATTGTGTTTAGTAATGACGTCGTTTGGTAAAGATATTATATGCAACTTTTGTCTTTCATAAAACTTAAGTCATCTTTTGAGATTTTGTTTAAATGTATGTTGGATGTTTATGACATCAAAAAACTTATGGGACCTAATGTATTAACTCTGATATTTTGCTATAAATGAAATATTATCTTAAAATGTCCATTCTTGGTCATTTCCTATATCTTGTTTGTTGTACTTGAAGTAGCACCCCAATGTTACTATTCCGCTGCATATCAGATTTTGGGGGTTGTTACATGAATCACTCATTTTTGTAATTTGTGAAATTACTAACAAAGAACTTCTTACTTGAGGCATCCTCAGCCATATATTTGGCCTCCAATGAGTCTTATATTTCTTTGGAAGTTTTAACATTTTGGTAAATATTAAACAAAGAATCAAGCATACCATTGAGGATTAAACCTCTGCAGACATAGTCATCATTGTCTCACTTGGCCCTCTTCCTGACTTGTTCCACGTTTGGATTATCACCACCATCTTCAGGCAAGGGAGTATCTAGCACATACACCACACTCATGCTAGAGAGCAAGAAGTTCATCTTCTTCTGCCATCTTCTAAAGTCCACCCCTTCAAAGTTTTCAAGCTTGACAAAGTTTAAAGCGATGTGTTTCATAGCAGCAGCCATTGATTATAACAAAAATAATCTTCTTTGATTATTAGAACTGAGTGTTCCCAGATCAGGGTAAAGATAATTAAAGACCTAGCTACGTACCAAAGATGGTTAGCGGATATCACTTGAAGTCGTGTAATTACTTTTTGAAGAAGATTACTTGACCTTATGCCTGGGTATCACGAATACCTCCTTGGGATAAAACCAAGTGTATGTTCTTGTTCTAGGCACATATCGAGAACCCTGTGTTTCTATGTGTTTTGGTTTTTTGTCATGTGCTCATGCAGTTGTGATCCCTCAATATATATAGGGAATAAACTCAAAAATCTAGTCAAAGATTTATGAGAGATTATAGTAGATTGATATGCGTTTAATCACATATCATTTTTCTTTATAAAAGCGAGCTTAAATGACCAAAAACAAATGAAAAATACATTGTATATGTCTGTTTTGTTAATTGTGTTATGCAGGTAACATATATTCACAAAAAGACAAAAACAAAGCCAAAAAGGACAAAACCAAGCACGAGATTGGAAGAGCGTGAGAAAATGAAGCCGAGGGCGTATTTATTTCTATGGGCCAACCAGGACCTAGTTATTAGGCCGGGTTAGAATTGCTAAAACCATGAAAGTTTTTATATAAGCCTAAAACCCAATCTAAACCATTCCAGCCCATGACATAAGCCCAAACCCAAAACCGGATCCAAGTTAATAACACGGTTTAAAATTACTGTTCATCTTCCTCTCCTATTTTTTACACTGCAACGAAGAAAAGTACTGGTAAATCCACTCTCTACACCTCCTCTCTTCTAGAAGTCTATGTGGCACATCTCTGACATCACTTCCTGACACGCTGGCAATCCCAAGGTTTCCCATTGGCTGAAAGGACGTGGAGGTGATCTAAGGGTGCAAAAAGGGCAGATTGAGGGTTGGTTATCAATCAAGGGTCATGATTAGAGCTTGGGGACGCTCCTCTTCTTTTAGAGCCTTCTCTCGTCAGCTATAAATAGATGGAGAATTTATACAGAAGGAGTATCTAGTTAGTTTTTAGCTTAAATTTAGTTCTTATTGTATTTTTCTTTATGTAATTTCGTTTCAAAAGCTTGTAAACTCTTTATCATTAATAAAAGTTCAGTTTTCCTTTTAAGTTTCGTGTTGAATTAATGTTTTACTTTTATGCAAATTTAGTTTAAAATGTGTTTGGATATTAGTTAATAAGTTCAATAAGCTTTAATTACCTTATAAGCTAGTACTTATTCAGTTAAGCTCTCTTATAGCTTAACTGAATAAGTTGTTCTACCTAAATTACCTCACAAAGCCATTTTGAGCTTAATATGGATGATAAGCCAATCGGGGAAGGGCTTATAGGACTTTACCAGCTTATTTTATAAGCTGGAGCTTGTAGATTGGGCTCTTAGAGCAGTATAAGTCCTTGTTTTGAGTAAAGGACAAGGTATGTTCCACTTTCACTTTTTAGCTTAATTTCTGTTGTAGCTTGTTAAACTGCTTAATCTATCTTTATTATTGTTTAAATATGATTATTCTATCTTATAATAGCATAATATGTCTAGTTCATAGCTTAGAAGTAATTTGATTTGAGTTTTTCAAAGATTTGTCTAATTTATAATAAAACTACTCATCTAGAAGTCAATGTTGCTTATACGTTTAGCTTATAACCTAGTGCTTATTTCTCTATGATTTTTGCTTCTTTGTCCTTATGATTCATAGTGCTTAATATGTTTTCATAATTCTAGGCTTATTAAGGTCTGATTTAGCTTAAAATTGGATTTTCATGTTTTAAAGGGGTGTTTGGGATAAGCAGTCTTAACAAAGTTAAGTGGTGTTCAGTCTAATTTTGGTGATCTAATTAGTTTTCATAAGCTCTAATTAAGTCTAAAAACTAAATTCCATAAGATCAGAATAAGATTTGTTAAGTTTTGAAGATTATTACATCAAAAACTCAAGTCTGGTAGTCAAAATAATCTTCAAACTGTTTATTTGATGAATTTCTTAAAATCCTACTTGAGTTGTGGTTTTTGTGATCAAAATGAGTTTCATTAGCAACATTTTACATTTGTTTTGAGTTTGTAGTCTTTGGGATAGCCTTTTAAGTATTTTAAATCAAAATCAGTAAAGTTTATGGTCAGTTCTTAAAAGTTTAAAACTGCAGATCAATTAAGGTTAGATTCTAGCTTAATTTTGATTAGCTTTGATTGAATTTAGTCCATTATAGTCTGTTTTGAATCTGTTACTAGTTGTTAGTTTGTCAAAAGTGATTTTGAGTCTTAAATTTTAAGCTGCAAGTAGTAATTTCATCTTAAAAAAACCAAAAACAAGTAGTGTCAAACTGTCCTATTCATTTTGTCTTTTCTAGATTATTTCTCTAACTGATTTGCTTAATTCTAGCTTATTTGTGTTATTAGAGTCTAGTCCTTAAACTGTTTTCAACTTTCAGCTTAATCCTAGTGCTTATTGAGTCCTAAAAATTCAAACAGTTTTAAATAAATGACTAGAACCAAATTGGTTATGGCCAACTATCACTTTTGATTAATCTTAGCTTATTAATAAGATCTGGCCTTAATTCCTTTATTAAAGTTGCTTATTCTTGCTTAAACTTTAGCATTTTAAAAAAGAAAAATAAAAAAAATGTTTTATAAAAAAGGATAGTCACATGACTCAAACCAGTGACCTCCCCCTCAACACACACACAACTTAACCATCTGCCCTTGGGTCTTTTTCATTCATATGTTTGTTCCATTTATTACTTATACTAGTTTAAATTCCAACTTATTTAGGTTATTGTATTGTTACAGCTTATTGGTAGTAGCTTATTTAGTCGTTTTTCTTTGTAAACCTCAAAAATATAATCTAGTACTTTTAGAATTTTTCTTAAAATTTAGGATCAAGTCTAATATTTTTAGTGTAATTTTTAGTCTCGGTTAGTTATAAAAATTGTTTTAATTAGTTTAACCAAAATATCGAACATTCAAGCACCCGATCACGAACCGAAACAAGATTCTCAAAATTTACACTTCATTGGGAAAATGACTCGGGAACAATTTGAACTTTATCCTTTCCTAAGGGTAATTTTCTCATCAATACTTTTCGAAAGTATACTTATTTGTGATTAGCTTATTACTCTTCCCAAGAGTAATTTGCCTATTTACTTATATTATATATACTATGTATACTATAATTAAAACGATACGAATCAATTTTTGGCGCCGCTGCCGGGGAAGTGTGAAACGATTATCGCGTTGAAGTTTGAAGATTAGTGCATTGAAGACCCTTCCCCGTGAAGCTATCATTTTTTGTAAATATAAATTTTATATTTCTTTATATTTTTCATTTTCTTTTATATAAAACTATAAAATACAAAAATATTTTATTTTTCTAGATTTATTTTTGTGGATTTATTTTCCAATAATACTTTTCCTAAAGTATTTAAAATACCAAAAAATTTTAAAAAACAACAAAAGAAACCGTGTTGTCAATTGTTAAATCGGCTCACCTTTAGATTAACAAACTATAAGAGAGGTATAAGGAGGGTTGATCCGACGAACTTCGACCCGAAAGAAGAAGGTTTTTAGAATGCTTTGCGCTTACCCGCTCCTCTACTTTTTTGTGCGTTTTCTAGAGAGCTACCGTGCACCTTTGATAATCGTTTCTAAAAATGTTTTTGTTATTTTCTACTTATTACTATATAAAATTCAAAAATATTCTTCTATATATTCTATATCATTTAATCCTTATCTTTTCTAACCTCCTATTTTTTTAATTCTTATGTCGTCATTCAACCAACGTGGTTGCGTAGGGTGTGGAGGTTCGTTAGATGGTTTACTTTATCGACAGTGTACTTGCGAGTGGTGTGGAAATAATCTTAGAAATGGATTTTGTTCGATATGCGATTCAGGAGCTGGAAATCCTTTCATTTATGATCCAAATCCGAATTCTTTCAATGATCCTCTAAACTTTTTCAACCACTCTCCACAGCCCAAGTTCGAGTCATACTCGTGTAAGTTATGTGGGAACGATTCTCACTATGGGTATTGTCCACCATGGTTCCCGCTTGTCTATGAGTAGGAACCGAGCTACAATTAAAACTTTGGTGATAATTATTTTCCATAAAATTCACCGAGTTTTTCTCAGCAATATATTTGCTGTAAGTACTACGTGGGTCCTCATGAGAGCCTTCAATGTCAACCGAGGAATCAAAACTACTTTGAGCCTAACCCTTGCTATAATTCTAACTCCTATGGTTTTGAATAACCCACGCAGAAATCCATCGATCATCAGCCCCCTAAAGAAATGAATATCCAAGATACGAAAATTCAGGAGCAGCTTCGAGAAATGAAAATTATGATGCATGAGATTCAGCAGATAAAATTGATAAATGTGCTTAAAGATTGTCAACCTAAAATTGATGAAGATACTTATACTCCTAAGCCTTTGACGCAACGTTCTAACGTTATTTGTTATGATGACGATGATGATGAGGAGAGTACTTCTCAACTTCCTTCGTCTATTGCAATCACGACTTCCCTTCTCGTTTTACCGAGTGTGAAGCCTGAGGACTCTCTCCTCATAGGGGATGAGAACTTTAGCACTATTCCTGAAAAGGAATCGGATGAATTAATAAAGTCTAGTGTTGAGGACCTTGTCCTAATCTCAAGTGAGTCTAAGGATACATCTGACAATGACAGTGAGTGTGATTTGCCTTTTTGTGATGATTTGCCCCCTCTTAACATTTTAGGGGGTAATTCTGTGACTTTCTCTAATCCTCTCTCTGATTCTAATGATGATTTTACCTTTAGTAATGACGAGTCACTTCTTGAGGAGGACGTTCAGGAGGAAAATTTAAAAATTTATTCAAACCCTCTTTTTTAATTTAATGAAGAGTACATCTCTAGTGACATAAATTCTTTTTATAATGAGGTGTTAGAGGACATCGATCGCAAGAACTCTCTCCTTGCTATTGATGAGCTATTTTTGCTTGACACACCACCTCCCGGTTCTAAGCTCGTCAACTTAGAGGGGGTGGAGAATTTTGACCCCTCCCTTTCCCTGATTCGGTCAGGAATGATGATAAGGGTGGCGGATATTCCTTCTTTAGAGCTTAATGAGGATGAGTGTTTTGACCCAGGAGGTGGTGAGATCGATGCTGATATTCCTCTGGATTTTTAGGACAATTATTATAACTCGGAAGGAGACATAATATCTTGAGAGTTTGCTTATTAATGACACTATCCCTAATCTCCCTCCTGGGGTGTTTTTAGATCATGACCCAAAAAGCTTAAATGATGAACCTAATGATTTAAAGATTAATGAAAATGTAAGGTTTACCT
>BQNB010020946.1:0-38882 GCA_026074375.1 Tanacetum coccineum | reverse complement strand
GCTGATAGTTTGCTAAAAACTATATGGTTCTCAACTCACCATGCTTCACAGTAAAGAGTTGGCTAGTCCAAAGCAAACGGCTCTTGGTAAAGACATCTCAAATCCATTGATAGTTGATAGTTTACTCAAAATTATATGGTTATCAATGCACCATGTTATTGCAATGAAGCATTGGCTATTCCAGAGCAAACGACTACCGGTAAAGAATTATCAAATCCGTTTATAGCTGGTAGTTTGCCAAAAACTACAAATCTAAATTAGTTGGTATTGCTGTGTTGCTGTGTTGCTGAGATGCTAAGATGGTGACCAAAGACTGGAAGCTAAAGAATTTCAAGTTTACTAAGTAGCAAAAGAGTTCAAGAAAAAGCAGATTAAAGAGTAGCAGTGTGTTTGGATACATCCTCCTAGTGAAGGTTAACAAGTGAACATCATGTTTAAGGGAGGATTGTTGGGTTTCAGAAGTTTCTACAACTTAGTGCTGCTACTTATACAAGTTACTACTGCTAGTTCTAATTAGTGCTGCTAATGAAGAATGCTAAAGATTTAAGAAAATAAACTAAGTGGTTAGTAATGTTAGTTATAAATAGTTAGTACTACTAGTACATTGTTAGTACTGCTAGTATAGTTAGTGCTATTAGTAGTAAGTTAGTACTGCTAGTTAGTACTGTTAGGAGATATGCATGAGTTATTATAGGAATAGATATACACTATCTCCTCACATGTTTTATAAGCCTATTAGGGTTTTCCTTGGTGTATAAAAGGAACCTTACGACATTAGTTAGATATAAGTTTCATATTCAAGTTTCACAAATATATAGTTAGTAATCTGTAACCTAGCAGATTAATAGTAATCAAAGTTCTGTTTTATTCATTATTCTTTTTAGCAGTATAAGTTAGTTTCCGCATAACTTATATTGTTTATAGTCATTATTTCTCTTGTAGTTAGTTTAAATCTATCCAGATTGGCTACCACCCTTAATAAACTAGAAAGGTCTATTCAGATTGGGATCAACACTAAGGTAGATAGAAGAGATTGGAATAGGAAAATGACTCAAAAACTAGGGTTAGGATTTGGGTTTACAAAGAAAGCCTGTTTTGTTTGTGGCAGTTACAACCATCTAATAAAAGACTGTAATTTTCATGAAAGGAGAATGGCTAAAAAGTCTGCTTTGAAAAATATGGGAAAGAATTATGGTTAAAGGGAAATTAGGCTAGTTTGGAACAATGCTCAGAGAATAAATCTTCAAAATAATTTTGTTTCATCTGCATTCTTGACAAGGTTTGGAAGAGTACCAGTTAGTGCTGCTAAGCAAAGCTCTCTAAGAGCAACAACATCAACTAGTACATTCAGACCAGTTAATACTGCTACTCATACAAATAGAGTGAATGTTTCAAAATTAAAAACAAATGCTTTTCATAAGTCTCATTCACCTATTAGAAGGCCTTTTTATAAATCAACAGCACCAAATACCAGGATTTCAAATGAAAAAGTTAATATTGTCAGAGTAAATGGTGTTAATACTGCTAGGCAAACAGCAGTTAGTACTGTTAAGGGAACTGGGGTCACTGCTGTTAAGGCCTCAGCAGGTTGTGTTTGGAGACCTAAAATGACTGATTTAAACAATGTCTCCAAAGACAATAGTGGATCATGGGTCTCAAAAAGAGTAAATTATATAGATCCACAAGGCAGACTCAAGTCAGTAGTGGCTTGGGTCCCCAAGAGACACTGACTCTCTTACTTTTGTGCAGGGAAATCCACAACAAGCTTTGAAGAACAAAGGAATATTTGACAGTGGATGTTCCAGGCATATGACAGGGAACAAGGACTTCCTTACTGATTATCAAGAACTTGATGGAGGTTTTGTTGCTTTTGGTGGAAGTGCTAGAGGTGGTAAGATAACAGGAAAAGGAAAGATAAGAACAGATAAGTTAGACTTTGAAGATGTGTTTTTTGTCAAAGAACTAAAGTTTAATCTTTTCTCTGTCTCACAAATGTGTGACAAGAAAAACAGTGTTCTTTTCACTGAAACTGAATGTCTTGTTTTGTCTCCTGATTTTAAGCTACTTGATGAAAGCCAAGTACTGCTTAGAGTTCCCAGGCAAAGCAATATGTACAGCTTTGATTTAAAGAATGTTGTTCCTTCTGGAGATTTAACTTGTTTGTTTGCAAAAGCCACAATTGATGAGTCTAAATTATGGCATAGGAGGCTGGGTCATGTGAATTTTAAAACAATGAATAAACTTGTGAAGGGAAACCTTGTAAGAGGTCTTCCTTCAAAGATTTTTGACAATGACCATACTTGTGTTGCTTGTCAGAAGGGAAAGCAACACAAGGCTTCCTGTAAGGCTAAACTTATGAGCTCTATCAGCCAACCCTTACAGATGTTGCATATGGACTTATTTGGTCCAACATCTGTTAGGAGTATCAACCATAAGACATATTGCCTTGTAGTGACTGATGACTTTAGCAGGTTTAGCTGGGTTTTCTTCTTAGCCTCTAAGGATGAGACTAGTGGGATTCTTAAGAGATTTATAACAGAAATAGAAAACCAATTAAACCATAAGGTTAAAGTAATCAGGTGTGATAATGGGACATAATTCAAAAACAAGGAAATGAATGAATTCTGTGGGCAAAAAGGGATAAAAAGGGAATTCAGTATTGCCAGAACTCCACAACAAAATGGAGTTGCTGAGAGAAAGAATAGGACCCTGATTGAGGCAACTAGAACTATGCTAGTAGACTCACTTCTACCTACAGTATTTTAGGCTGAAGCAGTTAATAATGCTTGTTATGTCTTGAATATGGTTCTAGTGACCAAGCCTCATAACAAGACCACCCTATTGAACTTATAATTGGTAGAGCACAAGCGGATAAGTATCATGAGACCTTTTGGATTGCCTGGTTACTATCCTAAATACCCTAGACCCTTTAGGCAAGTTTGATGGGAAGGCCGAGGAAGGGTTTCTAGTTGGGTACTCTGTTCATAGCAAGGCTTTCAGGGTATTTAACACTGAAACCAGAAAAGTTAAAGAGAATTTGCATGTAAACTTTCTTGAAAATAAACCAAATGTTGTAAGGAAAGGACCTAACTGGATTTTTGATATTGATTCCTTAATAAATTCTATGAATTACCTCAGTTATCTGAGGGAATCAACTAACAAAAAATGCTCATCCATAGGAATCTATGGCAATAAACGTTTGAAGAAAAACTGTGAATGCTGGACAAACTAAAGAATGAGAATGTGTCCTACTCAACATTATGTTGATCGTTCCCATTTTGGTCATATATCTCTTCAAACTAACATAGAGCTTCAAAAGGACAAGGCTGAGGATGATACAGTTGATGATGATGCTTGTAAAAAGACTGTACAAGAACCAACAAGTGAGTATGATCAAGCCTTGAAGAATGTTCTTGATAAGATGATGGATCAAGAGAAGGAGGCTACAGAGCAATCAGATGCTGTTAGAAAAGAATTTGAAGCTCAGTGTGATAGCCAGCTTCTTCAAGAGAAGATTACTAGAGCTGGCAGTACTAACAATTTTAATACTGTTAGCACACCTGTTAATACTGCTAGTGCATCCAGGACTTTTATTCCTGTTGGACCATCAAGTGGACCATCATTTGTTCCTTTTGGTGGATCTTTTCCTATTGATGTTTCTAATCTTCCTCATGATCCTCTAATGCCTGAATTAGAGGATACTGCTGAAATTCGAAGTTTTATTTATTTTTTTAAAACCGACATTTTTTTTTTTTTTGGCAATACCTATGATGATCATGACTTGGAAACTCTCAATACTCCTTATGCTAATCAAAGTGTGGGTGCAGAGGCTGATTTCAACAACATGGAACCTTCCACTATTGTCAGTCCTATTCCCACAACTAGAGTACACTCTACTCATCCTAAAGGCTATGATTATTGGGAATCCAAAAGTCAAACAGTTACCCACACGGGGCAATGATAGAAGAATTCTAGAGAGCATGCTATGATTAGCTACATCCAAAAGCAGAGAAGGATAAATCACAAAGATTTCTAGAACTGATTATTTGCTTGTTTCCTTTTTCAACATGAACCCCAAAAGATATCTCAAGCCCTTGATGATGAAAGTTGGGTTGAAGCAATGCAAGAGGAGCTGCTTCAGTTCAAGATTCAGAAGGTTTGGACACTAGTTGACTTACCTAGTGGCAAAAAGGCTATTGGTACAAAGTGGGTGTATAGAAATAAGAAGGATGAAAGGGGAATAGTTGTAAGGAACAAAGCCAAAAAATAGTGCCAAGGGTATATAACAAGACGGGGAGAAGGCATTGATTATGATAAGGTTTTTGCTCCTGTTGCTAGGGTTAAAGTAATCAGGTTATTTTTGGTCTTTGCATCATTTATGAATTTTCTTGTGTACCAGATGGATGTTAATGGCACTATTGAAGAGGAGGTATATGTTTGCCAACCTCTAGGTTTTGTGGATCCAGAATTTCCAGAAAAAGTCTACAAAGTGGAAAAAGCCTTATATGGTCTACATCAAGCTCTTAGAGCTTGGTATGAGACACTCTTTACCTATATGTTGGATAATAGAAATTGACAAGACTTTGTTCATAAAGAGACTCAAGGGTGATATTTTACTGGTTCAAGTATATGTAGATGACATCATCTTTGGTTAAACTAAGAAGTCTTTATGTGATGAGTTTGAGCAGATAATGCACAATAGGTTTTAGATGAGTTCAATGGGAGAACTTACTTTCTTCTTGGGTTTACAAGTCAAGCAGAAAGAGGATGGGATCTTCATTAGTCAGGACAAGTATGTTGGTGAAATCTTGAAGAAATTTGGCTTTTCTAGTGTAAGGAGAACTAGTACTCCTATGGAAACCAACAAGGCTTTGACAAAGGATAAAGATGGTGAGGATGTTGATGTTCATTTATACAGGTCAATGATTGGGTCATTGATGTATCTTACATCCTCTAGACCAGATATTATGTTCTCAGTTTGTGCTTGCTTAAGATTTCAAGTTCAGCCTAAAGTTTCCCACTTGAATGCAGTAAAAAGAATCTTTAGATATCTTAAAGGTCAACCCAAATTGGGCCTTTGGTATCCTAAGGACTCTCCTCTTACATTGGAAGCCTTTTCAGACAGTGACTATGCAGGTGCCAACTTGGACAATAAATATACAATAGGAGGTTGTTAATTTCTTGGTTCAAGGTTAATCTCTTGGCAGTGTAAAAAGCAGATTGTGGTGGCTAACTCAACTACTAAAGCTGAATACATTGCTGCTTCTAACTGCTGTGGTCAAGTACTTTGGATCTAAAATCAAATGTTGGATTATGGATTTAATTTTATGCAGACAAAGATTCACGTTGACAACGAGAGTGCTATTTATGTTATCAAGAATCCTATCTATCATTCTAAAACAAAGCATATAGAGATCAGGCATCATTTCATTAGTCAGGATCTTTGGAAGATGACTGTTTGAGTTGGTCAAGATACATACAGATCATATTGTTAGCAGGATCTTATACTAAGAGCTCTTAATGTAAGCTAATTTAATTTTGGTTTGGAAGCTTTGGTAATGCTTAATTTGTAGTACATTGGTTGACGGGGAGGTTTAACTTTCTTAATTCTTTTCTTGGGTTATACCTAAATATGGATTCTTCATGAATTCTCACATGTCTATCTAGCTTTTTAGTGTGCTTGTGATGAATCGAGCATGTTGTTTGTATAATTATTAAAGACAAAGTTAAATCTATTAAGGAAAATATTAATACTGCTAGTTATAATTAGTACTGCTAGGCAAAGAGGTCGGGGGCCACATATGATACCTCAGGTTTGGGGGGGGGGCTGGTCCCCATATAAAGGTTGGTGTTGAGGCTGTCATTAAGGGTGGTGACATTTATGGAAAGGGCTTGCCCACTACTGCTTCTAGCTTTAGAAGTAGGCAGGCTTAGTGGTAATCATCAATAGGAACCCAATCCATGGAAACATTAAAGAGCTAAGTCTTAGGGAACTCGTTCAGGTAGAGTGGTCCCAGGTTCAAAGAAAACCACCATTGGGGTTTCATATGCTAAAAACTAGGTTGAGGCTGCATCTAAAAGTCCAAGGACCCACCCCTCTCAAGATGTGTTAACACACTTCGGAAGTGCGGTTGTGGACAGTATTTTGAAACTAAAGATTGATGGAACCTTGTACAAAATTGTTTGATAATTGAGAGATATTTGGTGAGCATAAAGAAAGAGAGAAGATTATGAGCAAAAACAGAAGAGAGATGTGTGATAAAAACCAAAAAGAGTGAATTGGGAGCAAAAAAATAATCTGAGGAGATACTAGTGAGATGAAAATAGAAAGAGATTTGTAAGAATCTAAGTTTATAAATGGAAAATGCTTGTTGGAATAGCATATTGGTGTTTATAGGCTAGGCAATAAACATAATACAGCTAGTATTAGCTAGTACTGCCTGGCCATATCTTTTTTCTGCTGGGTGGGATGTTAATACGGATAGGCTTAATGTTAGTACTGTTAGGCTAAAATTAGTACTGCTGGGTGACCGTTAGTACTGTTTAAGGCATAACAGAATTTCCTTATTTTAATATAGCCGTTGAGATATTTCTGCCAACAACATAGACTCTAGGGTTTGACTAATTAGAAATTCATTATCTTTCTATAAATTAGTAAGATTTCTTCAAGATAAGATCAAATTTCATTCAGTTGGTCAAATTACAACCCTAAGTGCTCTCAATATAATCTTAATTAACTTTGCCAAGCTTTTATACTCACATTAAAACGACTCACCCTATAGTTTATCAATATTTTTTAATCACATGGCTAATTTGGTGTTTTGCGACAAGCTATAAACAGGGTGGCCTACTTACAGAAGTTTCTGATGGAAGTGAAAAGGTTTTCATCAATCAGTGATTTTCTGAATGCTAGTCACATCCAGTATGCCCTCATAGAGAATCCAACAATATATGTTCCCTTTAAAAGCAATTTTGGAGAACAGCTACTGCTAGAACAAGTGCTAATGGAGAGGTAGAACTAACTGCTTACTACAATTGATGGACAAGTAAAGACTATTACTGAAGCCTCTCTAAGAAGACATCTAAAGTTAGAGGACAATGGTGGTGTTACTACTCTACCCAATTCAGAGATATTTGAGCAACTTGCTCTAATGGGTTATGTGACTGATTCCGATAAACTTACTTTTCAAAAGGGTCATTTTTATCCTCAGTGGAAGGGAGAGTTTAATTCATACTATCCTCCATGCTTAAAGCCCATAGAAAACTGCTTGGGAGAGCATGTTAGTAGCAATATAGCAACTGCTATAATTTGCTTGGCCACAAACAGGACTTACAATTTTCAAACTAATTTTTGATGTTATGATTAAGAATCTGGAAAACCCACATAAGTTTTTGATGTACCCAAGATTTATCCAAATCTGTCTAAACAATCAAAGGAGACTCATTCAACCCCACACATGAACATATCCAACTCCTATCCTTACACAGAAAGTCTTTAGTAATATGAAGAGGATTTCAAGGGGTTATTCTGGAATAGATTTTTCTTTATTTCCTACTATGATCAGTGCACCTGAAACTTCTCCATCCAGAATCACATTTTCACATCATTATCACCTCAACATACCCCCCAATCAGTACCCATCAACCTCACAACACAAACCACTCAACACACACATGATGCAGAAGAGGCGGCTTGTTCCAATGCCCCATGAATCACCTCCCCACAGTGTTCACTCACTTGGACGTGATGAGGGTAGTTTATCACTTTCTGAATTGACAGTTCTATGTACTAATTTGTTAAACAAAGTAACAAGCTTAGAGGAAGAGTTGACACAAACCAAATAAACTTATGGTACTGCTCTTACAAAATTAATCAAGAAGGTGAAGAAGTTAAAGCAAAAACTCAAGTCAACTCAAGCTAGAAGGAGAATCAGGATAGTTGTTTCTGATGATGAAAAAGGTCAAGAGGATCTTTCTAAACAAGGGAGGAAAATTACAGAGATTAATCAAGACCCCTCTATTTCATTGGTACAGGATGAAGGAATATCATGGATTCAAGAAGATATAGAGATTCAGGAGAAGATTAGTGTTGATCTGAAAGGTAGTGCTAGAAGAAGAAGAGCCTACTGAGCTTGTGGAAGATCAAGGTAGTGGTGAAAAACAAATGCCTTGGACTAAGATGAAGTGAATGATGACTGCAAAGTTTTGACCCATAGAAGAAGTTCAAAGAATGGAGCACGAACTATGGAATTTGAAGGTTAAGGAGTATAACATTGTAGCTTATACTCAGAAGTTCAATGAGTTAGCTTTGATGTGTCCGAGAATGGTTGAACCAGAAAGAGTGAAAGTTGATGCTTATATCCGTGGATTAACTGATAACATCAAGGGTGAAGTTACTTCTTCTAAGCCTGCTAACTTGAACAAAGTCGTGCGTATGGCTCATAAGTTGATGGAACAGAAATCACAAGCTAGAGATGAAAGAATTTTAGAAGGAAAGAAGCGAAAGTGGGAGAGCTTTCAAAGCGAAAATAGTAGTGGTAAGGGCAATCATAGGGATAAATCATGCCAAACTTTGCAGAATAACCAAAAGTAAGGGAACGCACGAGCCATGGTTATCGCTCCTACTAATGGAAATGTGTCATTTGGATCACTTCCTTTGTATAAATGTTGTTTTACTCACCATGTTGGTCTATGCACTATCAAATGTCACAAGTGTGGAAAGATTAGGCATAAGGCAAGGTATTGCAAGGAGAAGAATGTTGCCACGGGTGTAAATGCTCTGCCCATTCCGACTTGTTATGACTGTGGTGAGCAAGGTTATACTAGGAATTGATGCCCAAGGAAGGTTAAGCAAGAGGAAGTTGGAGAAGTTCTTGGTCGAGCTTATGCTATTAAGAACGCTGAGCTGAAGGGTCCGAATATGGTTACTGGTACGTTTGTGCTCAATAGCCTCTATGCTTTTGTTTTATTCGATTTGGGTTCTAATAGGATTTTTGTGGATACTAGATTTAGTTCCATGCTTAATATCAATCCGGTTAAAATAAGAACTAGTTATGAGGTAGAGTTAGCTGATGGAAGGGTAGTTAGTATGAACACTATTTTGAAAGGTTGCACTTTGAATTTAGTGAACCATATTTTTGAAATCGATATTATGCTGATTGAGCTTGGTACGTTTGACGTCATAATCGGTATAGACTGGCTTGTCAAGCATGATGCCGTTATCGTTTATGGCAAGAAAGTTATTCGTATACCATATGAAAACAAGATGTTGATAGTCGAATGTGACAAGGGTGTGTCTTGATTAAAGGTCATATCTTGTATTAAGGCCCGTAAGTACGTCGAATGAGGTTGTTATTTGTTTTTGGCACACGTGACAGAGATGGAATCGAAGAAGAAATGATTAGAAGATGTGCTTGTAATTCATGATTTTCCTGAGGTGTTTCCTGAGGAGTTGCCAGGACTACCACCTCAGAGGTAAGTAGAGTTTGAATTGATCTAGTGTCGGGGACTGCACCTGTTACACGTGCACCATATAAATTAGCACCGTCTGAGATGAGAGAGTTATCGATACAATTACAAGAGCTGTTGGAGAAAGGATTTATTCGTCTGAGTTCATCACCGTAGGGAGCACCGGTGTTATTTGTGAAGAAGAAAGATGGATCTTTTAGAATATGTATAGATTATCGCGAGTTGAACAAGTTGACTATTAAGAATCGTTATCCTCTTCTGAGAATCAGCGATTTATTTGACCAACTACAAGGTTCGAGCATGTATTCTAATATCGATTTGCGATCAGGATATCACCAGTTACGCATTAAGGAAGAAGACATTCCGATGACTGCATTTAGAACTCGGTATGGTCACTTTGAGTTCCAAGTGATGCCGTTTGGATTGACTAATGCGCCTGCTCTGTTTATGGACTTGATGAACCAAATATGCAAGCCAAATCTTGATAAGTTTTTCATAGTGTCCATCGATGATATTTTGGTTTATTCCAAGGACAAAGAAGAGCATGGGAAGCATTTAATGATTGTTTTGAAGCTGCTTAAGAAAGAGAGATTGTACGCCAAGTTTTCAAAGTGTGATTTTTGGCTAGATTTGGTATAATTTCTTGGTCATGTGATTGATCGTAGTGGTGTTCATGTTGATCCCGCCAAGATCGAAGCCATTAAGAGTTGGGCTGTACCAATTTATTGGATTGGCTGGGTACTATAGGAGGTTCATTGAAGGATTTTCTTTGATTTCTAAGCCACTGACTAAGTTGACTCAGAAAGATAAGAGATACGAATAGGGAAAAGAAGAAGAGGAAGCTTTTCAGACATTGAAGCAAAAGTTGTGTAGTGCACCGATCTTAGCGTTACCCGAGGGAACGGAAGATTTTGTGGTGTATTATGATGTGTCACTAAAAGATTATGGAGCCGTGTTGATGCAAAGAGAGAAGGTGATAGCGTATGCTTCTAGACAATTGAAAGTCCATGAAGAAAATTACACTACTCATGATTTGGAGTTTGGACCGTTGTTTTTGCTCTTAGATTATAGAGTCATTATTTGTATGGGACGAAGTTGTGTGTGTGTTAGGAAATGTTGTAAACAGACTTATACTGTTAGATTAAAGTTAAGTCTGTTTAGTTATGTTAGTGATGATAGAAATTGTTAGTACTGTTAGGTAATAAAGTCGTTTATGTCTGGTAGAGCAAGTTAAGTTTTGCCAACATAACTTAAGTTTGTCTGTATTAAAGTTAATACTGTTTGACTCAACAGTTAAGTATGTTGTATTTCAGTATTAGTTATCAATTTGCGTTAATCTAGGAAGAATGATAAGCATTATCTCTTAAGTTTAGGATTCCTTAAGTCTATAAAAAGGAAACATAGATTAGTATTGTAAACATATGAGTTGATTGAGTATTCCCAATCAAATGTAATAGTAATAGCCAAGGTTTGGTATTCGTTCTTGTGTTTCATCTTGGTATAGATATTGAATATTACCGAATCAAGATTTGTATTCACTGTTATTGCTCTCATAGTATCTTTGGATTTATTCAAAGGACTATAAGTCGTTTAAGGCTCATTGAGATCCTGTTTATACAAGATTGAACATAGATCAAAACCTTTTATTCCACCAAATCAAATAATCATGTCTGCAAACGATTAATGTTGCTCTTCATGATACGAGGAAAGCTTTTTCTCTTCATGATGATGAATCTTTGGATGGATCTGTACCGCATATCACCAAACAAATGAGATGCTCCTGCTAAAACCACCACACAATTATCACCACAAAACACACTTTCAAACATTAAACTGCCCGTTCTTCAAAAGGATGATTATGATACGTGGGCAATGGAGATGGAACATTATCTTGAGTATATAGATAATGAGGTCTGGAAAGTGATTCAGAATGGGAACTCAAAGAAGCGAGTCACCAAAGGTAAGGATGGTGTATACAGGGTTCTTCCTCCAACCACACAAGAAGAACAGTTTGCTGATGAGAAAGAAAGGAAAGCTAGAACACTAACTGTTTATGGACTGTTCCAAAAGATCTCTCAGACGTTTTCATGGCATGGATGATGCCAAAGAGATCTGGGCAGCCATCAAGACACGATTTGGTGGTAATGCGAACTCGAAGAAAATGCAAAAAGCTGTTTTGAAACAACAGTTTGAGGCATTTACTATCTCATCTAAGGAAAGCTTAGAAAAAGGGTATGATAGGTTCCAAAAACTCCTATCACAGTTGGATGCCCTTGGTGCTGGTGTGTCAGATGAAGATGCAAATCACAAGTTTTTTTGAGGTCCCTTCCTCCTGCCGTGGGACAGTTAGCCATGACAATGAGAACGAGAAGACTATTGTCACACTGTCAATAGATGATATATACAATAAATCTGAGTGTCTTTGAACAAGACATCCAAAAGGCACCATCTTCTTCCCTGGCATCTGATTAATTGTGTTTTCTATCACAAGCCAACCTCTTCAAGAAGCATAAGCCAAGCCACGCTCTGGAAGTTACAAGTACTTTACCACTTCCTCTTCCAAAGCAAACACAACTGATACTACTCGGTCTTGCTATGAAGTTATCCATTCTTTTCTAGCCACAAATGCTGATGATGTGGATTTGATACATGAAGACCTAGATCAAATTGATGATCTGGATTTGGTGAATGGATTATGAATTGGACAAGATTGCTATGATGCTATCAAAGATTAAGAAGTTCTACAAGGAAGACAGGCAGAAGGCCAGAGTGGATGGAAAAATTGCATGTGGCATTTGATTTAACGAGGAACAAGTTGTTATGTTTCAATTCCACATATATTGGGCATTTTGCTAGGGAGTGCAAGTTTAAAGGTTCAAAAGAAGGTAACAGGCAGGAAGCAGGTAAAGGTCAGAATTTCAAGCCAGTGCAAATTGAAAAGGAAGCCTTGATGACCATTGATGAAGGTCAGATCAATTGGGTAGAGCAGACTACAGATGAGGAACTCAATCATGCTTTCAATGGCTTTAACTGTGAATATTGAGTGTATCATATGTGCTCTAAATTGTGTTTAGATTATATAATGCACTTCCAAGCCTAAGTATGATGAACTGCAAATCTGGAATTTGGTGACCAAGAAGCTGCCTTAGTTGCCCATAAGCTAGCTGTTTTAAGAAAATTAGAATCTCAGCTCTCAAAGCCTCCACAAACAACATCTTCCTTAAATGAAAAATTAAATTTTCAAGCCAATAAATTTTTGAAAAAGATGAAAAGCTGAAAAAGTATAGAAGAATAGGAATGAAAGCTGTCAAAGACAAAGTGCTTTACATTTTTTTTGACTCTTGGTCAGCATCTTTATAAACCTTTTGGAAGCTAATTGGATTGTGGGATGAGCTCAACTGTTAAATAGGTACTGTTAAGATAGGTTTAGGATATGGCATACAATCAAATGCTGAGGTCCTAGGATATGAGGAAGAGATAAGTAGAGGTATTTTTGTTCTTAGGGAAACAGATGCAGGATATTATGACATCCCACTATACAGCAGATTTAAACAAGTAGAGTATAAAGGTGTCCCTCATCCTCTTAGTGGTGATTATACCCCTAGGGAACAGGAGGACATAGATGATTCTCTGTATGAGTATGGTAAATATGGGCCTCAACCTCAATCTCCTAGTCCTACTGAGTCTGATGCAAGTTCCACTGTTTACTCAACCTGTCCATCCAATGACAGTGATGGGGAACAAGGAACTGTATCTGACCATTCAGTCAATGATGACCCTAGTCATGACCATATCCCTATACCTTCCATTGAGCAAGTTACCATTGCCACCCAAAAGACTCAACCACAAGTGCCTAAACCCCAACAAACAGTTGACCCTAGTTGTGCACAGCATGTAAAAACTCCTAGGCAACCAATTAGGACACCAGTGACTCCCTCACCTATTCCTTCATATAATAGACAGAATTGGAATCAAAGAATGGAAAGGGAATTAGGTGCAGGATATTCTTTTGAAAGAAAACCATGTTTTGTGTGTGGAAGTCTTAGTCACTTGATTAAGGATTGTGACTATTATGAGAAAAAGATGGCAAGGGAAGCTGCTTTTAAGAGCACAAGGGTGGTTCATGCTAATGTTAGGCAAGCTACACCAGCCTGGACTAACTCTAACAGGGTGAATAAAGCAAATCAATTCACTCCCAGACCTGTACAACTAAACAACATTAGACCCAACCTTAGTACTGCTAGCAAAACTATTAAAACTGGTAGGGTAAATGTTAATACTGGTCATGGAAATGTTAGTTCTGTTAGTTCTGCTGGCACTCAATTTAAGTCTGGTGCTTCTAGATTTAATACTGGCAAGCAACATGTTAATTCTGGTAGTGTGCATGTTAATTCTGGCACTCAATTTAAGTCTGGTGCTTCTAGATTTAATACTGGCAAGCAACATGTTAGTTCTGTTAGAGTAAATAGACCAGTATCAAACAACACAAGCCCTAAACCTTCTCAGGTGAATCTTAACAGTCCAAAGAAATGTTTTTCAAAACAAAGATCACTTGTAAATAGACCCTTTTCAAGGAATACAGCACACAAGTCAAATATATATGCTGTTAAGGGCAAAATGGGCACTGCTGTTAAGACCTCAGCAGGTTGTGTTTGGAGAAAAGCAATACCACTCTCCAATACCAATAGTGGACCAACCCCTGATTCAAATGTTAATGTTTCTAGAGGTCCACAAGGCAGACCCAAGCCTGTGAAGGCCTGGGTCCCAAAGAGAAACTAATCTCTTTTTGATTGTGCAGGATCATCCACTGAAGCATATGGAGCATAGAGGTATTTTTGATAGTGGATGTTCTGGGCACATGACTGGTAACAGGGCCCATCTTGAAGATTATCAAGAACTGTCCAAAGTGGGATCTGTTACTTTTGGAAGTAAAGGTAGTATCAGTGGAAAAGGTACAATAAGATTAGGAAATTTAGTTTTTGATGATGTGGCTTTTGTGAAAGAACTTGGACATTTTAATCTATTCTCCATATCTCAGATATGTGATAAAAAGCTAAATGTACTTTTTACTGAAAAAGAGTGTTTTGTGGTGTCCTCTGACTTCAAGATGCCTGATGAAAATCAGGTCCTTCTTAAAGTTCCTAGGCAACACAACATGTATACTTTTGATATGAAAAATGTTGATTCTTCAAAAGGATACACCTGTTTATTAGCAAAAGCCTCACTATGATGAAAGCTAAATTGTGGCACAGTGAGGTTTAGGTCACCTTAATTTCAAAACTTAAATAAAACTTGATGATGGAAATCTAGTTAGAGGGTTACCTTCCAAGAGTTTCAAAAATGACCACACTTGTGTTGCTTGTCAGAAGGGAAAGCAACACAAGGCCTCCTGTAAGGCCAAGATTGACAGATATGTGACCCACCCATTACACACCTTGCATATGGACTTATTTGGACCTACCTCTGTGAGGAGTATCAACCATGCAAGTTACTGTCTAGTGATTACTGATGACTGTTCAAGGTTTTGTTGGGTATTCTTTCTAGCCAAAAAGGACATGGACTAGTGAATCCTTAGACCTTTTATAAAGACAGATAGAAAACAACTTAATCAAAAAAGTAAAATCATTAGAGCAAGATAATGGGGACAGTGTTTAAAAATAGGGTTATGCTTGAGTTATGGGGGAAAAGGGTATAAACAAAAAGAGTTTAGTAATGCAAGAACTCCTCAGCAAAATGGGTTGCTGAGAGAAATGATAGGACCCTTATAGAGGCTGATAGACTATGTAGTTGACTCATCACTTACTACCACTATTAGGGCCAGAAGCAGTCTTACTGCTGCTATACCTTCAACAGAAGCAAAAAAGCAATCATAAAGATCAACAAAATTTCTTTTTGCTTGCTTTTATCTCAATCTGAACCAAGGAAAGTTCAGAAGCCCTTGAGATGAATAAGTCTGGGATGAAGCTATGCAGGAAGAACTGTTGTAGTTAAAGCTCAATCAAAGTTTGGGTCTGGTTGATTTACCAATGGTGCTCAAGGTGATAGAAACTACATGGGTATAAAGGAACAAGAAGGATGAGATGGGAGTAGTTGTCAAGAACAAAGCAAGGGCTGGTAGTCAAGGCTCATAGGCAAAGAAGGGCATAGACTTATGATGAGGTTTTTGCACCTGTGGCTTGTTTGGAAAGCCATAAGGTTATTTTTTAGCCTTTGCTTCAATATATGGGTTTTATAGTCTATCAGGTTGGTTGTGAAGAGTGCATTCTTTGTATGGCACTATTGAAGAGGAGGTTTATGTCTCTCAACCCTCCTGGTTTTGTGGATCCAGATCACCCAAAGAATGTGTATAGGTTGTTAAGCCTTGTATGGCTACATCAAGCTCCTCGAGCTTGGTATGCTACTCTTTCTACCTTTTTAGAGAAGCATGGCTATCGAAGGGGAACCATAGACAAGACTCTATTCATAAAGAAGGACAAAAAGGATATCATTCTAGTTCAAATTTATGTAGATGATATCATTTTTGGATCTACAAAGAGGTCTTGGAGTGATGAATTTGAAGCCTTAATGAAAGGGAGGTTTCAAATGAGTGCTATAGGAGAGCTTACATTTTTCCTCGGTTTACAAGTCAAGCAAAGCCAAGAAGGGATCTTTATATCTCAAGACAAGTATGTTGCTGAGATCCTGAAGAAGTTTGACTTTGTTAGTGTGAAGTCTGCAGTTACTCCTATGGAAACAAAGGCCTATTTGGCTCAAGAGGAAGGAGGTCCTGATGTAGATTTACATCTATATAGATCCATGATAGGATGTCTTATGTATCTGACAGCCTCAAGGCCTGATATAATGTATGCAGTTTGTGCTTGTTCGCGATTTCAAGTAACCCCAAAGGTGTCCCATCTCTATGCAGTCAAGAGGATTTTCAAGTACATCAAGGGAAAACCAAAGCTAGGCTTATGGTATCCAAGAGCATCTCCACTAGACTTAGTTGCTTATATGAATAGTGATTATGCTGCTGCTAACCTTGATAGGAAGTCAACATCTGGTGGCTGCCAATTTCTTGGAAGGAGGTTAATCTCATGGCAGTGCAAAAAGCAGACAATAGTGGCTACTTCAACAACTGAAGCTGAGTATGTAAGCTTGCTCTGCAAGGCTGTGTGGTCAGAGTGTTATGATGCTAAATTCAATTTATTGGACTATGGTTTCAAACTTCATAACACCATTATCAATATTGATAATTCAAAAGTACCATTTGCATAATCAAGAAATCATGGTCTATCACTCAAAGACGAAGCACATTGAGATACGGCATCACTTCATTAGGGATTGCTATGAGAAGAAGCTGATACAAGTGCAGAAAATTCACACAGACTTAAATGTAGCAGATCTGTTAACCAAAGCATTTGATGGTCCAAGGTTTAATTTTTTGCTGGTTAACATTGGGATGGTAAACCCATAAGCTACATTTAAGGGGAGGAAAAAGTGAAAATTTTATGTAAAATAGTATAACCTAGACTTAAAATTAATTTTGGTAGTATAATTTAGGATTATTTCTGGTAATATAGAGATTTAATACTGGTAGCTTAGTATTAAGTCTGGTAGTTAAATCTGGGTAACCACTTAATACTGGTAGTTCTCTTAGGTTAATTCTGCTAATTATAAGTTAGATTAGAATTGCCTTTCTTGTATAGTACAACTTTGCAGTACTATTGGAGGGGAAAGGATGTTGCTGGATCAACTTGGGAAATGAAAAAGGCCATGCCCAGCTGTCTCTTGTAATTGGATGCAGATTGGTTGTAAAGTAATGTATGTTGTGATTCAACTTGCTGTAATTATAATTAAAAATGGTTGAAAATATGTTAAGTCTGGGTGAGTCATTTTTAATACTGGTTGCTATTTAAGTCTGGTGTGCAATTTTCTAAGGTCTGGTCGCTTTCACTTATACTGATTGAAATAAAATCAATTTATTTTATTCAAATATAACCGTTGAAGATCTTTTAGCCGCCTAAATCGCTGATAGAGTACCTATATAGGGATAAAGTAATTTCTCTTTCATCCTTATCACTATTTACTCTATTATTTTTTAAGATCCTCTCTCAAAAGCAATCAGTAAAATTACTCTCACTACCAGACCATCTCTTCTTACGTCCCATCACCAGGACTAATTTTTAAAGATATCAAATATTTTTCACCAAATCTTTCAATGGCGCAACTCAAGTATTGTGATAAGCATAATCAAGTGGGTTTCTTACTCAAACCTGCTGAGAGTGCTGGTTACACAGAGATAGTGGATTTCCTCAGACGCTCAAAATTGAGGTATGCTCTCACTCACAATCCATCTATCTACGATTCCCTTGTCAAGCAGTTTTGGCAGACTGCAACTGCTAGAACACTTGCAGATGAGGAGCTCAATACTTAATGCAATCTATAGCAATTCTATTGAAATTTACAATTCATGAGAGTCTGTTAGGAGGCAAAATCCAATTAAGAGTGCTTCAGGGATTAACATAGTTGCAAATGAAGAGATTTTTTGCATGATTACAAATATTAGGTATGTAATGACAGAACTTTTACTTTTGGAAGAGTCTGTTTACACCCCAATGGAAGATTTTAATCCATACATTCTTCATTGTATAAGCTCAAAAAGTGGAGGTGGGATCAGTTTGGTAGCAACATTGCCAATGCTTTTGATCTTCTCTTTCACTGAAGTAGACTTTAACTTTTCAAACTTTTTCTTTGATGGGAATGATCTAAAATTTAAAAAGCAAAATCAAAGTTTTAATGTACCCTCGTTTTCTTCAAATGATTTTGAATATACAGACTGAAAACAAAAACCTTTTTGTGTCTGTATTATTAACCAAAAAGATTTTTGGAAATATGAAAAGAAGTTTTCAAGGGATACATAGACCATTGTTGCCTGCTATGCTAACCATTGATGCAGGTCAACCTCAACCAAGTGCTGCTCCAACACCATCTCAGCCTGTACCAACTCCTACACCATCTCATGTACAAATCCCTACTCCACCTATAACATCAACTCCTCCATCAACACAACCACCTCCACTAACTCAACCTGTACAATCTACAACACCACCCCCTCAACCATCAAGTGTACAACTAACATCTTCACCACCCCTTATCCCCAACCTGTACAACCTACTCCACCAATAACATTTTCATCTCCACCCATCACTACCATTCCTGACACCCAACCAACTCATCCACCATCTCCTCAAATTCCATCACCTCCACATAATGAAACAGAAGGTCCATCATTTGAACCTTCTTATCATATGTCTCCACCACCTTCACATGAACCTGAGATTCAAACATCTAGAACTAGTGAAGAAAGTGAGCAACTTAGAAACCTGCTAGATATTGTACCTAGGCTGGAATCAAGAGTAGAATCCTTAGAAAAGGAACTGAGTGACACTAAGCAGACTCTTGGAACAGCAGTCCTACAGCTGATAAAGAAGGTCAAGAAGCTAAAAAATAAGTTGAGGCAGAAGAGAAAAAGAGAGGAAACTGAGGATGAAGAGGATGCAGAGGGTCAGGATCAAGATATTCCTTCTCAAACAGATCAAGGAAATAAATTTGCTACTCCTGAAAAGAGCAAGGATTCAGGGGAGGCTCAAGCAGAACAAATAAGTCCTTCTACCTTAGAGGCTGCACAAATCTTAACTAATGTAGCTTCTGAAGGATTTAAGGGATCACAAGCCCCTCCTGGTAGCAAGATTTACAGAAGGAAACCCAAATCTACAGCAACTCCTACCAAGGTCTTAGATTTTGAAGAACCTGCTGAAAGACCAGTTACTACCACCAGTACTCAAGTTAATACTGGTAGTACACCTTCAGCTCAAGTTAATACTGGTGAAGTTAATATGCCTTCTATGTTGCTTGTTGCTACTAACCCTAATGCAGGACAAGAACATGCTGTGGCTCAATCCCAACCATCCTCATCATCACCTCAAGTACCATCATCACAACCAACACCTACACCACCACCCATCCCTACACCACCACCAATCACAACACCTACACCACCATCTATTCCAACACCAACATCACCACCTATCCCAACACCTACATCACCACCACCACCACCACCACCTGAGACTGAACCTACAACAGATGAGTACATCTATGAGGAGCAATCTCCTGTCCACCATCACTTCTCACCCTCACAAGAACAGGCTTCAGGTCACATGCCTATGGATGATTTGCTTCAAGCAGTTCCTAAGTTGATTTCAAGAATAGATAGCCTGGAAATGGATCTCAAACAAACCAAGCTAACCATGGGAAATGCAATAGTGAAGCTAGTCAAGAAGGTGAAGAAGTTGGAAGGGTTTCTAAAAAGGAGGAATTTGGTTTTGACAGATTCAGAGGATGAAGAACCTGAGGCTCAAGGGAGGAAAAGTCAAGATGATCCTCAAGATTCTTCAATACAAGGACTAGTTACTCCTCCTACAACAAAGGTACATGCTTCAGGGGAGGAACAAGTGGAAGATATAAGCCCAAACACTCTTGAAGCAGCCAAAACTCTCTCAAAGGTTGCCTCTTTAAAGTCAAGGTCCATTGACAAAGGAAGGAGATACAAGAGAAGAAAAGAGACTAAAGGTAAGAAAGTAGTCTCAAGCTTGGACTTTCAAGAAGATGATGCTGGTGCTGAAAAGGTCAATACTACTGGTGAGATTAATACTGCTGGTGAGATTAATGCTGCTGGTGAGGAAGTTAATACTGCTAGTAAAGTTAATACTGGCAGTATTAAACTTAATACTGTTATTGAGCAAGATAGTACTGCTGGTGAAGATAAAGGACAAAGAGAAGGGAAAGCTCCTATGCTGAGTGAAGAAACTCCAAAGAAGTCAAAGGAACAAATTTTACAAGAAGAAGCTAGCCTTGCAGAAGCAATAAGATTGGATTCCTTACAAAAAGAAGAGGAGGCTAAGCAAATACATTTGGATGCTCTCCTAGCACAAAGAATTGCAGAAGAAGAAGAGCTGACTGAGCAACAGAAGAAAAGAAAAGCTCAAGTACAGTTTGAAGCTCAGCATTACACAACTGAAGATTGGGATTTGATAAGAGCAAAGATTGAAGCTAATGCAGAGTTGTCAAAGAGCATGCTAGGAAGTGATCTTCAAGGAGAAGATTTTGCAAAGAGGATGGTTGATCTGGTGAATCAAAGAAAGAAGTATTTTGCTGAAGAGAGAGCTAAAGCTAAAAGAAACAAGCCCATGACCCAATCACAGCTGAAAACTTACATGATGAACTACTTAAAGAATCAAGGGACATGGAAGATAACTCAGCTGAAGAAATTGAGTTTTGAAGAAGTCAAGGAAGAGTTTGACAAGCTTGTGAAACAGATTGAGTCTTTTTTTTTTTGAACGGCAAATTGATATTATTAAAAAAACTAGCAAGGAGCTAGAAATTACAAGGATATGGATTTAGGACATTTCATCCAAGAAATCCAATCAATATTGTTTTTACATCTATTGGAACACCAAGTAAAAGAGTATGAAACAATATCATCAAAAAGAAGTTCCATACGCGGATGAGAAGATCCAAAAAGCACTTGGTTGCGGGGGAAATTTCCAAATCATCCACCACATAACTTAAAAGACCCCTTTCTAGCATTTCCTTTTGAGTTTTAGAAAACCGAGTAGTATTTTGAACCAAGCAATCCATTCCTTCGAACAAAAAAAATCTGGGATATCAAATTCCCACCATCGAGCAATTTTACGTCATAAAGTCCCGAGCAAAATTACAAGAGTAGAAAAGATGCGAGCATGATTTCTCCACTAAACCACAATTTGGGCATAAAATAGAAGTAATATCAATCCCACTCAGTTGAAAGGTTAAGTCGCGTGGGGACTACCAAACAACTTTTCCACGCTAAAATATTTAACTTTATTGGAACCTACTTTTCACCCATCTTCGTCACGAAGTACAATTCAACCACGCCTTTCTCAACTTGCTCTCGAATAAAATGGTGTCGGATGTCAATGTGATTGGACCGGGAGTGCTGGACATTATTGCAGCAAAGCGCAATGGCACTGTGATTGTCACAATACAAGGGAATCTTATTGAAGACAAAGCCGTAGTCTGAAAGCTGTGATATCATCCAAAGTATCTGAGCACAACATCCAGACTTGGCAATGTATTCAGCCTCTGTTGTTGAGATCGATGTACTCTTCTGTTTCTTTGAGGACCAGCTGACTAGTTTATCTTCAAGGAACTGAGCACTTCTTGACGTACCTCTTCGTGTGTCTTGACAACCTGCATGGTCCGCATCTGCATAGGCCGTTAGTGCCATAGCAGTGTCTTTCGGATACCAAAGACCCCAATTAATGGTTCCTCTAAGATACCAAAAGACCCGTTTAAGTGCTTCAAGGTGCTTTTTGGTAGGCGAAGCCTGATACCTAGCACACATGCATACAACGAATACAAGGTCGGGTCTGCTGGCAGTGAGATACATTAGGGAGCCGACCATACTACGAAATCGAGTCTGGTCAACTGGAATCCCTAAGGGGTCCTCATCCAGTTTAAGTCGATCCACCATGGGTGTATCAACAGGGTCACACGAATCCATCCTAAATTTCTTTAATATTTCAAGAGCAAATTTTGATTGATTAATAAAAATGCCTCTGGGATTTTGAGAAACTTGTAAACCTAAGAAAAAAGACATTTGTCCCATCATTGACATTTGAAATTTAGAACTCATCTCATTGGAAAATATGTCACACGCTTTAGGGTCGGTCGAGGCAAATATGATATCATCTACATATATTTGAACAAGAAGAATATGTTTGCCTGTTTTTCGAGTGAATAATGTTGGATCTACTACACCTTTAGAAAATTTGTTGTCCAGAAGAAATCATGACAAGGTATCATACCACGCTCGAGGAACTTGCTTTAAATCGTACAAAGTCTTTTTCAGACGATAAACATGTGTCGAATGGTCTGGATCAACGAAACC
This sequence comes from Tanacetum coccineum, assembly GCA_026074375.1. Lineage (NCBI taxonomy): Eukaryota > Viridiplantae > Streptophyta > Magnoliopsida > Asterales > Asteraceae > Tanacetum > Tanacetum coccineum. Next base: position 16,444 of record BQNB010020946.1, on the reverse strand, counting down.
CTCTGGTTGACTAACATAGACTTCTTCTTTCAACTCGCCATTAAGGAATGCTATCTTGACATCCATTTGATAGATGGACATGTTTTTACTGGCGGCATTGGCGATGAAGATACGAATAGCCTTGATACGTGCAACCGGTGCAAATGATTCCTCGAAATCAATACCCTCCTCTTGTCGATATACCTTGGCCACCAACCTAGCCTTGTTCTTCAGAACATCATCGTACTCATCAAGTTTAACTTTGTAAATCCACTTGAGAGCAATAATCATGACATAGTCTGGTTGAGGTACTAATTCCCATACTTGAAGTCGATCAAATTCGTGAATCTCATCTTGTATAGCTTGAAACCAGCAATCTTCAGTTATTATAGATTTGAAGTTCTTTGGTTCGACTTTTGACAGTACAAAGTTATACAAGCACCACAAGGCATCAGTTGCCAGTTGTTTTCTGGTGGATACCGGTCGAGAGGGGTTACCAATAATATTATCCAGCGAGTGATCTTTGCTTCATTTCTTGAGATGATGAAGTGTTTGAGTGACATAAGGAGATTCAACTGAACTAAGATTCCCAGATGATGATGCTTAAAAAGTAGGTTCCGGAGCAAATACGTTTATGAAGGGATCTGTTAGCCTTAAATATGGTGACATATCTGGAATTACATTAGTTCATTTATAGCGTGACATGTAGGGACTAATAATGACTAGTTATAATAGTTAAGTGTTACTAGGACTATAAATACCCCCTCCATACTTCCATGGAGGGGTGAAGCTCACTTTTGTAAAAGTGCAAGTGTGTGTGTTTTCTCTCTAACATATACACTCTTCCCATCTCTTTAACCTTTCAACTCTAATAAAATGGCTACACATTTATTTCACTTTATCCAACCTCCAGATCTGTTTTAATCCTTGTTCTTATATGTCATTTTATATTCTACATTTGGCATCAGAGCTAACGGGGGGGTGGGGTAATGAATTCATGTGTTGTTTTGATTTTTTTTGTTCAAAAAATAATACCATGAAAAATCAATATTTAATCTTTGTATTGGTGGTTAAAGATGTTTAAAAGACTTGTACTCTCTCCGGGCTTTAAACTACCGCCCTTTGCTATCATTACATACTTGGTAGTGTATAACATCATTTCATGGCTAACAAACAACCAAAAAAATTACCACCATAACTTACAGAAAGAAAGAAGGTTTTGAAGATTTTTTTTTCTCGTTGCTTGGCATGTGGTTTTGTCGTACTATATGAAAGGAAGGGTGTTCTTGATTGCGAGATTGGGGGGCCGGGGCTTTGCGGGCAGTGTGGAGTGCGGGAGGGGTTTATGCGAGTGTTTCGCTTCCTCAGCATTTGTGCAGAGGGGGGAAGTGGAAATTAGGGGCCGGGAGGGGCGCCGGCGAGGTTAGTAGAAAGCATTATTGTAAATCAGTGGTGGGTGTCACGTTTTGAAATTGAGGCTGGTTTGGACGTATTCTAGGTTTTAGTAAATGAGAAAGGTTATGAAGTATCAGTTAATTGAGAAAAAGTTTAGATTCTGGACACATTTATTACGAATTGATAGTGCTGAGTGTCTAGAAGCAAGAGGAAAAGTCGCCAGCTAGATATAAACGACTATACACTGATCTTTAGGTCTAGTGGCAGTATTAAAGTTAATACTGCTTGGTCAGACAGTTAAGTCTGTTGTAATTTTAGTAATAGTTATCAATTAGCGTTGATTTAGGAAGAGATAAGCATTATCTCTTAACGCGTTTAGGGTTCCTTAAGCCTATAAAAAAAGGAACAAAATAGCATTGTAAACAGATCATATTGAGTATTTCACAATCAATATAGTAATAGTAATAGCAATTTTAGTATTGTTCTTTGGTTCGTCTGGTATAATATTGATATTCTTGCGTCACATAGTATATATTCACAGTCATTGTTCTCTCATAAAGTAATCCTTTGGTATTTATTTCAAAGGACTATAAGTCGTTTAAGGCTCATTTAGATCCTGTTAATTAGACCTACAAGGTGGGTATCAGAGCCCAACCAAAGGGACTTTACACAAGATGAACAAAGAGTCAAAAACCTTTTAGTTCTCACCAAATCAAATAATCAAGTCCCCCCTGGCAAACGATAATTTTTCCTCTTCATGATGAATGAGGAAACTTTCTCTTTCATGATGATGCAATCCTTTGGATGGGAACTGTAACCAGTCAACCAACAAAGGATATGCTTCCTGCTAAACCACCACAAATAATCACCAGAAAATACACATTCAAACATTAAATTTCCCGTCCTCCAAAAAGATGATTATGATACCTGGGCGATGGGGAGATGGAACCATTATCTTGAGTATGTAGATAGAGGTCTGTAAAGGGAATTCAGAATGGGAACTCAAAGAAGCGAAGTCACCAAAGGTCAGGATATTTTATAGGGGTTTCTTCCTTCAATCCACACAGAAGAACAGTTTGCAGATGAGAAAGAAGAGAAAGCTAGAACACTATGTTAATGGTTTGTTCCAAAAAGGACATCTCAGACTTTTTCATGCATGGAAATGATGCCAAAAGAGATCTGGGCAGCCATCAAGCAGGGGGGGGGGGGGGGGGGGGGGGGGGGGGGGGGGAAACATGATTTGGCGTGTAAAGCAAACTCGAAGAAATGCAAAAAGCTATTTTGAAACAACAGTTTGATGCATTAACTATCTCGTCTAAGGAAAGCTTAAGAAAGAAGTATGATAGTTTCAAAACTCCTATCACAATTGTATGCCCTTGTGGCTGGGTTGTCAGATGAAGACGCAAATCACAAGTTTTTGAGGTCCCTTCTCCTGACTTGGGATAGTCTAGCCATGACAATGAGAACTAAGAGATATTGACACACTGTCAATAGATGATTTATATAATAATCTGAGTGACCTTTGAATAAGACATCCAAAAGACATCATCTTCTTCCCTTACATCTGATAATTGGTTTTCTATCACAAGCCAAAGCCTCTTCCAGCAAGCATAAGCCAAGCCCACAACTCAGGAAGTTATAGTTTCTTATAACACTTCCTCTTCCAAAGCAACAACAACTTCTACTCCTATGTCTTGCTGAAGAAGTTAAATCATTCCTATTTTCTAGCCACAAATGCTGATTACGTGGATTTGGATACATGAAGACCTAGATCAATATTGATGATCTAGAATTATGAATAAATGGATATAAATTGCAATTGCTAAAGACTGCCATAAAGATTAAGAAAGTCTATCAAGAAGACAGGCAGAATGCCAAGATTGAATGGAAAAATGCATGGGCATTTGATAAGTGAAAAGATCCGAATGTTTCAATTGCCACAATACTGGGCATTTTGCCAGGGAGTGCAAGTTTAAAGGTTCAAAGGAAGGTAGCAGGCAGGAAGCAGGTAGAGGTCAGGATTTCAAGCCAGTGCGAACTGAAAAGGAAGCCTTGATGACCATTGATGAAGGTCAGATCAATTGGGTAGAGCAGACTACAGATGAGGAACTCAATCATGCTCTAATGGCTTTCACTGTGAATAATGAGGTATCCATGTGCTCTAAATTGTGTTTAGATTCATATAATGCCCTTCAAGCTAAGTATGATGAATTGCAATCTGAATTTGGTGACCAAGAAGCTGCCTTAACTGCCCATAAGCTAGCTGTTAAGAAATTAGAATCTCAGCTAAGAGCCTCCCACAAACAACAATCTTCCTTAACTGAAAAATTAAATTTTCAAGCCAATCAAATTTTTGAAAAAGATGAAAAGCTGAAAAAGTATAGAAGAATAGGAATGAAAGCTGTCAAGGACAAAGATGCCTTACAAAAAATTGTTGATTCTTGGTTTGCATCTTCTAAAAATCTTTGGAAGCTAATTGATTGTGGGATGAGCTCAACTGTTAAGATAGGTTTAGGATATGGCATAAAATCAAATGCTGAGGGACCCTAGGGTATGAGAAAAATAAGTAGAAGGTATTTTTGCTTTTATGGAAACAGATGCAGGAAATTATGACTCCACTATACAGCAGATTTAAACAGGTAGAGTATAAAGGTGTCCCCCATCCTCTTAGTGGTGATTATACCCCTAGGGAACAGGAGGACATAGATGATTCTCTGTATGAGTATGGTAAATATGGACCTCAACCTCAATCTCCTAGTCCTACTGTGTCTGATGCTAGTTCCACTGTTTACTCAACCTGTCCATCCAATGACAGTGATGGGGAGCTAGGAGCTACATCTAACCATTCAGTCAATGATGATCCTATCCATGACCATATCCCTATACACCTCCTATTGGAGCTTTACCATTGCCACCCAAAAGACTCAACCACAAGTGCCTAAACCCCAACAAATAGTTGACCCTAGTTGTGCACAGCATGTAAAAACTCCTAGGCAACCAATTAGGACACCAGTGACTCCCTCACCTATTCCTTCATATAATAGACAGAATTGGAATCAAAGAATGGAAAGGGACTTAGGTGCAGGATATTCTTTTGAAAGAAAACCATGTTTTGTGTGTGGAAGTCTTAGTCACTTGATTAGGACTGTACTATTATGAGAAGAGAATGGCCAGGGAACTGCTCTTAAGAGCAAAAGGGTGGTTCATAGCTGAAGTTAGTACAAGCACACCACCTGGACTAACACTAACAGGGTGAAATAAAGCAAAATCAATTCACTCCCAACCTGTAACAACTAATTAACATTAGACCACCTTAGTACTGGCTAGCAAAACTATTAAAACTGGTAGGTAAATGTTAATACTGGTCAAAAAGGAAATGTTAGTACTGTTAGTTCAAAATGGCTCTCAAATAAAGTCTGGTAGTTCAAGATTTAAAAACATGGCAAGCCAAATGTTAATTCCGGGTATGTTCATGTTAAATACTGCTAGAGTAAATAGACCAGTATCAAACCAGACTTCAAACAAAACCAGCCCTAAACTTTCTCAGGTGAATCTTAACAGTCCAAAGAAATGTTTTTCAAACAAAGTTCACCTGTAAAATAGACACTTTTCAATATTACACATACCCACCACAAGTCAAATAAATATGCTGTTAAGGGCAAAATGGGCACTGCTGTTAAGACCTCAGCAGGTTGTGTTTGGAGAAAAGTAATACCACTCTCCAATACCAATAGTGGACCAACCCCTGATTCAAATGTTAATGTTTCTAGAGGTCCACAAGGCAGACCCAAGCCTGTGAAGGCCTGGGTCCCAAAGAGAAACTAATCTTTTATTGATTGTGCAGGATCATCCACTGAAGCATATGGAGCATAGAGGTATTTTTGATAGTGGGATTTCTGGCACATGGACTGTAACAGGGCCCATCTTGAAGATTATCAAGAACTATCCATAATTGGAGATTCTTTTTACTTTTGGAGGAAGTAAAGGTAGTATCAGTGGAATAGGTACAATTAGATTAGGAAATTTAGTTTTTGATGATGTGGCTTTTGTGAAGGAACTTGGACATTTTAATCTGTTCTCTATATCTCAGATATGTGACAAAACATTAAATGTACTTTTTACTGAAAAAGAGTGTTTTGTGGTGTCCTCTGACTTCAAGATGCCTGATGAAAATCAGGTCCTTCTCAAAGTTCCTAGGCAACACAACATGTATACTTTTGATATGAAAAATGTTGATTCTTCAAAAGGATACACCTGTTTATTAGCAAAAGCCTCATCTAATGAAGCTAAATTATGGCACAGGAGGTTAGGTCACCTTAATTTCAAAAACTTAAATAAACTTGTGAAGGGAAATCTAGTTAGAGGGTTACCTTCTAAGAGCTTTAAGAATGACCACACTTGTGTTGCTTGTCAGAAGGGAAAGCAACACAAGGCCTCCTGTAAAGCCAAGATTGAAAAGATATGTGATCCCCCATTAACACACCTGCATATGGACTTATTGACCACCTCTGTGAGAGTATCAACCTTGCCAAGTTACTGTCTATGATTACTGTACTATTAAGGTTTTGTTAGGGTATTCTTTCGAGCCAAAAAGGATAGAGACTAGTGACATCCTTAAGACTTTTTTAAGCCAGATAGAAACCAACCTTAATCAAAAAGTAAATAATCATTAGAACAGATAATGGGACAGAATTTAAAATACGTGTACGCTTGGAGATTCTGTGGGGAAAAGGGTATACAACAGGAAGTTAGTGAATGCAAAACTCCTCAACAAAATGGGGTTTGCTTAGAGAATGAATAGACCCTTATAGAGGCTTGCTAGGACTATCCAGCTGACTCACACTTACCTACCACTCTTTGGGCAGAAGCAGTCATACTGCTTGCTTAGACCTCAACAGGGTAAAGTGACCAAGCCTCAAAAACAAAACTCCTTATGAGCATTTCGTTTGGTGCCACAAACCCAATCCTTAGTACATAATACCGATTTGGGAGCCATGGATACCATTCTCAATACTCTTAGACCCACTAGGAAAGTTTTGATGAAAAATCGATGAGGGTTTTTCTCGTTGGTTACTCTGTAACAGTAAAGCCTTTAGGTTTATAAATTAGTAACCAAAAGAGTTGAAAGTAAACCTTCATAGTTAAACTTCTTGAGGAAAAACCCAATGTACAGGGAATAGGCCATAGGTGGATGTTTGACTTAGACTATCTTACAGACTCTATGAACTATATACCTGTCTCTTTGCAAAATCAAGCTAACCCTGCAGGTTCAAAAGAGGTCATTGATATTGATGTGCAGACTGAGGAGGCTGCAGACCTGATGGTGGTTTCTTCTACATCTCTAACTGAAGCAACTAGAAATGCAGCGGTTTCTGAAAAGATTGCTAAAAAGAAGACCCACTCCTCTAAGCAGCCATCTTCTACACCAATATCCAAGTCTGCTGATGACATTATGACCTTTAGAAAAGAGCTGGATGCTCTTGCTTTGAAGCACTTAGGACCAGTACCTGCAACAGCACCTACCAGTACTAATCCTGTTAATACTGGTAGTGATAATCTTAATACTGGCTTTGAGGAAGTTACTCCTGGCAATATTGAAGCTATCTCTCCAAGTGCTGATCATGAAGAAGAGGTCTTCTCTGATGCAGATGATGATGAGATGCCTGAAATAAGGATTTATGATAAATCAAGTGAAGGTATCTTTGAAAAGGCTTCTTATGATGATGATGGGATTATTACTGATTTCAACAATCTACAGAAGAGTGTAGATGTCAAACAAACCACACTCTGAGGATTCACAATCTCATCCTCAAAGTCAAAATCCTTGGAGATCCAATACACTTGTTCAGACTATAAGCTCTCTCACGTGAAGATCACTGAAGCTCATGCTCTAGTGAGCCCACAAAACAAGCACAGCAAAGAAGCAATCATAAAGAACAACAAACATTGTCCCTTTTGCCTGCTTTTTATCTCAATCAATCTAAGGAAAGTCTCCAGAAGCCTTGAAGATGAAAGCTGGGTGGCAAGCTATTGGCATGAAGAACTGTGCAGTTCAAGCTTCACAGTATGGGTCTTGGTTATTTACCCATGGTGCTAAGGTGAAGGGTACTAAAGGTATACATGAACAAAGGATGAGATGGGGGATTAGTTTGTCAAAAAAAAATCAAGGCTGTAGCTCAAGTCAAATAGGCAAGAAGAAGGGAATGACTATGATGAGGTGTTTGCTCCTGTAGCAAGAATAGAAGCTAATCAGTTGTTTTTGGCCTTTGCCTCATTTAAGGGTTCATAGACTATCAAAAGGGATGTTAAAAGTGCTTTTCTGTATGGCCACAATGTGATAGAAGAGGTAAATGTCTCACAACCTCCTGTATTGTTGATCCTGATCATCCTACAAAGGTTTTATAAAACAAAGGGGTCAAAGCTTTGTATTGATTGCAATAGCCCCTAGAGCTTGGTATAGCTACATTGGTCAACTTTCCTAGAGCAGCATAGAAACAAGATGTCACCATTGACAAGACTTTATTCATTAGAAGAAACAAAAATGATATCATGTTGGTTCAAGTTTATGTTGATGACATCATTTTTGGGTCTACAACAAGTCCTTGGTGTGAAGAGTTTGAAGTTTGAGCAAAGCAAATTTCCACTGAGTTCCAGGGTGAACTTACAATTTATCCTAGGTCTAAAGTCAAGCAGAACAACGGAGGAATCTATCATATCTCAAGAGCAAGTATGTAGCTGAGATACTCAAGCATTTTGCCTCTTGTAAATGTCCCAAGCTTCATCACTCCCATGGAGACCAGTTGCCATAGACAAGGATGAGGAAGCTTTTTGATGTAGATGTACACTGTGTACAATCCATGATAGGTTCCCTTATGTACTTAACTGCTTCTAGACCCTGATATTATGAATGCAGTCAATGTGATGTTCACATTTTCAGTAACTCCAAAGACTGCCTCATCTCAATGCTGTCAAGAGGGATTCTTCAAGGTATCTCAAGGGCAACCAAACTTGGGCTTATGGTATACCTAGGAATTACCACCTTTGAGAATTTGAAGACATTCTCTGAATAGTGACTATGTGGATCCAACTTGACAGGAAATCCACAACAGTGTTGTCAATATCTTGGTCAAAAGACTTATCTCATGGCAATGTGAAAGAAACAGACTATTGTAGCCACTTCAACAACTGAGGCTGAGATATGTAGCTGCTGCCAAATTGCTGTGGGCCAAGTGTTGTGGGTCAAATCAATTGTTGGACTATGGTTTCAACTTCAAGAATACCAAAATCCCACCTTGATAATGAAAGCACAATCTCATTGGGAAGAACCCAGTCTAATATTCTAGACTCCAAACACTTGAGATTCGCACCGACTATCCATCAGAGATTGTTATGAAAGAACTCATAAATGTGGAGAAAATTCACACCATGACTTAAATATAGCTGACTGAAGACCAAAACCACTAGATGGACCACGATTAATTTCTTGTGGTTAGGCATTGGTATGATCAACCCATACAACATTTAAGGTGAGGCTTAAAATATAGTTTTTAATTCTGGAAGATAAGTAACTTTACAAACTTTAGTTAGTAAACTCTGGCAGGTTTATACTGTAGTGTGTCCATATTAATACTATTAGGTTTAATACTTGGTAAGTTAAGTAGAGTTAATTCGGGTAGTTAGTTTTTCCTTAATTCTGTCTATACAAATTTTTGCAATATGTTTTTCTTTGTTTTAGTCAAATTTTTGCAGGCATAGCTTGGATGCAAAGGAGGAGTGTGTTAATTCTGGTTGAAAAAGAATTAATTCGGGTTGACTCTAAATTAATTCTGTTTGACCAAATTAAGTCTGGTAGTGTAAATTGTTAATACTGGTAGTTTATTGTTAATGCTGGTTGCGGGAATATTGACTTTTTCTGTTTAATCACTGTTTAAATGTTACCGTTAGAGATTTTTACGACGCAATAGTCGCACAACAGAGTAGCTATATATAGATAAAGTTTGATTTCTCTTTCATACTTATCTTTTTATTGCTATCTTTTCTTTTGCAAAGTAAATTTTTTTATAACAAAATAGTCAAGAGTTCTGTTACCAGCATCTACAATTTCACTCGCATCAAAACCCAAGTATCTCAATACGATCGTCACATGGCTCAATTAAAGTATTGTGACAAACACAATCAAGTGGGGTTTTTGCGCAAACCTGACGAGAGTACAGGGTTTGCTGAGATAGTGGATTTTCTTCGAGGTTCCAACCTCAGGTATGCTTTAACTGCTAATCCACCTATCTATGATTCTCTAGTAAAACAATTTTGGCAGAGTGCTATCACCACTTCTAACACCGATGGGTCTCTAGAAATTAGAGCAACAATTGATACCATAAGATACACAATCTCTGAGGCGTCAATTAGGGATTCACTTCAATTAGATGACGCCACAGGAATAACAATGTTGCCAAATGCTGACCTTTTTGAGGGTATGGGGCAAATTGGGTATCCTACTGATGGAACCTTTACCTTTTGGAAAAGTTTCTTCACACCCCAATGGCGTTTTTTAGTCCACCATCTTTTACACTGTATAAGCTCTAAAAGTGGTGATTTGGGATCCAATTAGGTACAATATTGCTACTGCTTTGATCTGTCTATCCTCTGGTAGAGTTTATAACTTTTCTAAGCTTATTTTTGATGGTATGGTGGCAAATTTGAAGAGCAAGACAAAGTTTTTAATGTATCCCCGTTTTCTGCAAATGATTTTGAATATTCAAACAGAAAACAAAACCCTTTATCTAGCTGTGAGCCTGACCAAAAAGATCTTTGGGAATATGAAAAGGGGTTTTAGGGGGGCACCAAGACCTTTATTGCCTTCTATGTTACTTGTTGCTACTAACCCTAATGCAGGACAAGAACATGCTGCTGTGGCTCCATCCCAACCCTCCTCATCAACACCTCAAGCACCAACACCACCACCTATCCCAACACCAACACCACCACCTATCCCTACACCAACACCACCACCTATCCCAACACCAATACCACCACCTATTCCTACACCAACACCAACACCTATCCCAACACCAATACCACCACCTATTCCTACACCTACATCACCACCACCACCACCACCTGAGACTGAACCTACAACAGATGAGCCCATCTATGAGGCTCCAAGTCACATGCCTATGGATGACTTGCTTCAAGCAGTTCCTAAGTTGATTTCAAGAATTGATAGCCTGGAAATGGATCTCAAACAAACCAAGCTAACCATGGGAAATGCAATAGTGAAGCTAGTCAAGAAGGTGAAGAAGTTGGAAGGGTTTATGAAAAGGAGGAATTTGGTTTTGACAGATTCAGAGGAAGAAGAACCTGAGGCTCAAGGGAGGAGGGGGGGGGGGGGGGGGGGGGGGGGGGCTCAAGGGAGGAAAAGTCAAGATGATCCTCAAGATTCTTCAGTACAAGGACTGGTTACTCCTCCTACAACAAAGGTAAACACTTCAGGGGAGGAACAAGTGGAAGAAATAAGTCCAAACACTCTTGAAGCAGCCAAAACTCTCTCAAAGGTTGCCTCTTTAAAACCAAGGTCCATTGACAAGGGAAGGAGATACAAGAGAAGAAAAGAGACTAAAGGTAAGAAAGTAGTCTCAAGCTTGGACTTTCAAGAAGAGGTTGATGATGTTGCTGAACAGGTTAATACTGCTGGTGAGGAAGTTAATACTGTTAGTGAAATTAATACTGGCAGTATTAAACTTAATACTGGTATTGAGCAAGCTAGTACTGTTGGTGAAGATAAGGGACAAAGAGAAGGGAAAGCTCCTATGCTCAGTGAAGAAACTCCAAAGAAGTCAAAGGAACAAATTTTACAAGAAGAAGCTAGCCTTGCAGAAGCAATAAGATTGGATTCCTTACAAAAAGAAGAGGAGGCTAGCAACCACATTGGAACGCTCTCTAGCACAAAAATTGCAGAAGAAGAAGAGTTGACTGAGCAACAGAAGAAAAGAAAAGCTCAAGTACAATTTGAGCTTTTTTCCCAAAAAAAAAAAAGCATGTATTACAAAGAAGATTGGGATATTGATTAGAGCCAATCTGTTAAGCTAATGCAGAGTTGTCAAAGAGCATGCTTGGAAGTGAACTTCAAGGAGAAGATTTTGCTAAGAGAATGGTGGATCTTGTGAATCAAAGAAAGAAGTTTTTTGCTGAAGAAAGAGCCAAAGCTAAAAGGAACAAGCCCATGACCCAATCACAGCTGAAGACTTATATGATGAACTACTTGAAGAATCAAGGGACATGGAAGTTAAATCAGCTGAGGAAATTGAGTTTTGAAGAAGTCAAGAAAGAGTTTGACAAGCTTGTGAAACCAGGTGATTCTTTGCCAATAAGTTTTGAAGCACTAAACGACAGATTAAAAGATTTGGTGAATAGCTTTCAGACTAAGACTCCAAGATGACTGAAAGCAAAAAAATATGAAGCAAAGGATTGTATGAACCAACAAAAGAAGTCTGGTAAAGAAGAAAACAGATTAGCTAGGTGGTGGGGGGGGGGGAAATGAAAGCATACAAGTGTGGATAAGAATGACTCTGAAGATTCAGACAAGGTTGGTGAGCAAGAAGAAACTGTCACAGGTACTGAAACTCCTATTAATCCTATTCCTGTAGCAATGAAAACACCTAGTGTAGCTACCTATAAGATTATTAAGCAAGGAGAAAAGAGTATATCAAATGATTAGGGAAGATGGAACAGATAAAGTATATGATTAATTTTGTGCCATGATGAAACTATATCTAGAGATGACCTTACCGACTGTATAAGGATTGTGATGGAATAATATGGAATGGATGGGCCAGAGGATAAGTTAGAAAAGGGATTTTGGAAATGTTTAAGAATTATGTTAGAATATGTTTGAAGAACCTCTTAGTACAGATCCTATATGGAGTGAATTAGGACAGCAAAGGATCATAAGTTGGAGATATTATGAGTCCTGTAGAGTACATTGTTTGAACTTAGAGTCAATGGATATATATATGTTAATTGAAAGAACATATCCATTATCTGCTGAGATGTGCAAAGCCATGCTAGATAAGAAACTACAAGGAGGAAAGCCAGATGAAAATTGCTACAAAATGTTAAAAATGATGGAAAAGCAAGCTGGTATTAGGAAGTAGTGAAGTCTGAAGAGTTAGAAGTCTAGGATAGAGATGAGAAGGATAACACTTGGTGGAGGTGCTATGCACTAACACAACAAATGGTTATCAGTTCACCATGTCTAATCAACATAAGAACTGGCTAGTCCAGGAGCAAACGGCTCTTGGTAAAGACTTCTCAAATCCGTTCTATGGTTGACAACTTGCAAATAAGTTGTATGGTTTTCAACTCACCATATCTGTTTAAGTGAAGAGTTGGCTAGCCCACAAGTTTATGGCTTGTGGTAAAGGCTGTGGAAAAACCATAACTAGTCCATAAGATTATGGCTTATGGTAAAGACAAATTGCAAATCCATATTAGATGGTTGACACTTTACCAAAAAGTGGATGGTATATCAACTCACCAAGTTTCATGTACAAAGAGTTGACATGGTTATCAATCCACCATGGAATTTACCTTTTCTAGGTGCCAAAGGATTGACTAGCCCTGAGCAAACGGCTACAGGTAAAGGCATATCAAATCCATTTATGGCTGTAATGGTTTGCCAAAAACCATATGGTATTCAACTCACCAATGTTTCATGTACTGAGAGTTGAAATGGTTTTTAGTCGACCATGGACATACAACTTTCTGGTGGCCAAAGGACTGACTACTCCAGAGTGAATGGCTAACTGGTAAAGAGACATCAAATCAATTTAAAATTTTCAATGATTCACCTCTCACAGGAGTTAACACAACTGGAGGTGATGAGAATAGATTAAAACTATATGATTTGATGTACAAAATTGTCAATGGTGCTGATACAAAGGATTGCTGAAGAGCTTGTTGCTGCAAAGATACAAAGAGAAGACTTGAAGTGTTGCAGATCAAGAACAACTTGAAGAATTCTATTTACAACATCCTCAGAAAGCTTAAAGTGTTTAAAGTAAAGATCAAGAATGTTTTGAAGGAACTTGAAGTTCACAAGTGAAGATCAAGTTAGGGGAGGATTGTTGGGAAAATAGATTGTAACAGACTTAATACTGGTAGTATAACAGTTAAGTCTGGTAGTAATAGTTAGTTCTGTTAGTATTGAGTTAATACTGGCAGTACTAAGTTAAGTCTGGCAGTACTAAGTTAGTACTGGTAGAGTAGCAGTACTAGAGTTAGTACTGGTCATAGTTAGTTCTGTTTATAGTTAAGTCTGTTTATGTAACAGAATAGTAATAGTTATCTTAGAGATATCTTAGGAGATATCTTAGGAAAGGATATGTATTATCCTTTGACATGTTTGTAAAGCCCATTAGGGTTTCCTTGGTGTATAATAGGAATCCTAAGGCACAATGTTAAAAGTACGTTTTGAGAAATATCAATAGAAGCATAGAGCTTAATAGCAATTTAGAATTAGCATTTCTTCTTAATTCTTGTGTTAAGATTCCGCATTAACACTTGATATTCATAGTCAGTGTCTCTCATATAGTTGATTTGGATTTATCCAAGTTATCTATAATCTTACAAAGGCTAGTCAGATCCTATACCAAGGACCTACAGAATGAATGAAGAATGAGGTGAGGGGTATGTGTTTATATAGGCACATAACCCTACATTAATTCTTATAGGACAAGAAAACCTAAAGTTTCCTTTCCCCCCTCCCTTTGCTCTCTAACTGAACCAAACACCCCTCAAGAACCCTTAGGGGTGATCGGCTACAATAGGCTAACCCCGGGTTTGGGTTTTGTTCATTTTAGTCCTTCGGGTTTGTATTTTAAATATTCGTTATACTTTATTAAACAATTAACAATAAATAATGACTATTTAAATATTATCGTGAAGTAAAACATACTCTATATGTTTAATGCGTGTGCCCCCAATAGGCTCACGTATTTCTAACGTATAACTTGCGAAACCGACTACCATTTTCCAATAGTTTTTTAAGCTTTTTTATGTCACGTAACCTTTTGAAGAGTCCGATAAAAAACATCTCCACTTTGTTTTGTTTTCTTACGTTAAATAAGCTTGTAAACCTAGTAATAAAATTACACTAACGTTTCAAATGAGTTTTTAACTTTATCACTGCACAGTGAGTATTTTGTTTTGTAATAAATTGAAACTTTATTCTTTAAGGATAGAGATCCTCTCATGTTCAATTTGAACATGAGAGGGTAAAGTTGAGTTTGTATGAGTGAAAAAATAAATAAATAATGTATTGTGAGGCATCAATTTTATAAAATGATAAATCTTACACTCACACAAACTCAACTTTATCCTCTCATGTTCAATTGAACATGAGAGGATCTCTATCCATTCTTTAAACATGGAGAATATTTGGAAGTTAAATGGCCTATATCTATACATTTATGCCTAGTGTCAGCCTGTCAGTCTCAAACTGTAAACCTTAACCATGCTCAAGAGTTAGACTATCTAAATTCTAAAGTCTAAACTTGGAATAGTTTGACATGTTTAATATATTTCTTCTTTTGGAAATGAAAATACTCAAACATCTAATGATCTAAAATTCTAAATACCACATTATGCCTCACTCAAACCCACTGATTTTTTGTTAGTGAGCAACTCACGTATTGGTAGACTAGATTTCTCTAGATGTTATGACCGGTATCAACATTATTGACATGGTTCATGTAAACATTTTTTCTATGTCGACCAAATAAATTTTTTTCTTCTGGAAACAAAGTGACTATTGGAAATTTAGTTCAATTATGGGTTCAGTTCATATCCGATAATGAGACTGAAGGTACGGAGTGTACTCCCATAGGTCACTGAACACCCTGACTTTGATAGTGGTAAAAGAGAATTCAAGTTGCTGATAAAGTTCAGTTTGAATTGAAGATATTCATTAGTCTGATGGCTTTAGCTTTCTACTCTCTGAGTAGTAAGCTGAAGGACACAATTAGGGAGTAATCCATCAGAGGACTCATCCTCAGTGGGTCTTTTTCAGTTTGAACCTTTAGCGAGCATGCTCCTTAGTGAGCTAGCTGATAAGAGTTAGGACACTAAAAGTATGACCTCGCTGGAATGAATTCAACTAACTTGTAATGGCTTTGACCTATTCAAGTGGTAGTTATAACTGCATTAATGACCATGTTTAATTGGTCGTGTAACCACTAATCCTTACTATTATAGAGGAAAATTATGGAGAGATTAATGGGCTGTTAATCTCTCATAATTTCATTGACTAGGGTTTTGAGTATTCTTCTATAAAAAGGAGATCATAACATGCATGAGAGATACACAAAAAACATAAACACTTGAATGCGCAAAGGTTATTTATTTGTGCCTAAATCATTAACAAACATTTGGTCTTATCCCAAGTAGATATTCGTGATACACATGCATTAGGGTTGAGTAGTTTACTTTAGAAAGTGATAACACGATTCCAAGTGATATCCAATAACCATTATTTGTAAATAGCTAGCCACTAATCGTCTTTACCCTGTTCTGGGTTCATAACCACACCAACAATCAAAGTAAACTATTCTGTGATAATCAATGGCTGCTGCTACTATGAAACACATGGCTTTAAACTTTGTCAAACTTGATAAATTTAAAGGGGTAGACTTTAGGAGATGGCAGAAGAAGATGAACTTAAAAAATTTCCAACATGAGTGTGCTATATGTGCTAACTACTCCTATTCTTGAATATGGTAAGAATGCAACCATGGAACAAATCAGGAAGAGGAATAAGTGGGAGAATGACGACTATATTTGAAGAGGTTTAATCCTCAATGGTATGTATGGTCCTTTGTTTGATATTTATCAGAATGTTAAATCTTCCAAAGAACTATGGGATTCCTAGGAGGCCAAATATATGGCTGAAGATGCATCAAGTAAGAAGTTCCTTGTTAGTAATGTCATAAATTACAAAATGAACTTCTTGGTATACTTGGTAGATTTTCACAACACAAAATGAACATGGATGAGGCCGTTTAAGTCTCTTGTATCA